>CAMRHE010001853.1:0-27041 GCA_947044405.1 Leptodactylus fallax | reverse complement strand
ATTTTGCTGCTAAAGTTCATTTCTGAATTTTATTTGTTGGTGTTAATTTAACATTCTTTCCACAACATTTCTTAGGTTTACAAGGTATGCCTAGAAGAATTAGTGATTACCCTGATGCTTTCTATGGTTGAAATTTAATTAGTAGTATTGGTTCTATTGTTAGTGTTGTAGCTACATGATATTTCTTAACTATTATTTATAAACAACTTACAGAAGGTAAAGCTGTATCAAGATATCCTTGATTAACTCCACAATTATTTAGTGATACTTTCCAAGTATACTTTACTAGAAATAATAGTTCTTTAGAATGATGTTTAACTAGTCCACCTAAACCTCATGCTTTTGCAAGTTTACCTTTACAATCTTAATATTTATACATATATTATAATAATTAAAATAAGTTATTATATAATTACATATTTGAAATAAAAAAAAAATATAGAATTATCATAATTTTGATATATTCTTTTAATTATATTTTTTTAATAATAACATTAAAATTAATAATTTTATAGTTATATATAAAACAATATAGATGTGATGTATGTAATCAAAAAAAAGAAAAAAAAAAATATTTAAATTCTATATAACAATACAAATATAATTTAAACACTAAAACTAAAATATACATGTTATTTTTATTTAATATATAAAAATTAGTATATATTAATAGTCTTATATATCTAAGATATATAAGTTAATCTAGGTAGATATAATTCAAATGGTAGAATATTTACTTGTGGCGTAATACATCCTAGTTCGATTCTAGGTATCTACCCTAACAATAAATAAGTATATTATTTTTGAAATTATATAACTAAAAATGGTAAGATAGCATTTTAATTATATTATATAACTAAAAATGGTAAAATAGCATTCTTATTATATTATAGATATCTAATAAGACACATACGTTGACTTTTAGAATATACTATTTAATTTCATTTAATTACATTATGTAATTAATTTAAATATTAAATTATAATAATTATTATAATTTAATATTATAAAAAAATAATATATTTATTATATTATTTATCAAACTTTATTTTAAACTTTGAAGTATAGATATAGGTTTTACAAAACTTTTAACATACTAAAAAAAAAAAAACAAATATATAAAAATTATGGTTAAACCCCAAAAATTAAAAAAAGATTATAATCTTAACTGTAATATTACATTATTAATTTTTAAAAGAAATATTTATACAAAGTCATTAAGTCCTAAATCACCTAGAGTGCCTAAAGAAACTAATGAATTAAATATACCAAATATGAGATCTACACCTGATAACGTAGACAAAAAAATAATTGATGATACTCTAAAAAATCTAAATCAAGATAGTCCTGATTTAAAAATACGTGTTAAAAGAAAATCACCTGATACTTCATCTGATCAAGGTTCTAGTGGGGAAAATACTTTAAACAAAAAAACTAAATTCTCACATGAAACTGAGAATGAGAATGTAACTGATAATGAGAATGTAACTGACAATGAGAATGTAACTGACAATGAGAATGTAACTGAAAATGAGAATGAAACTGAGAATGAGAATGAGAATGAGAATGTTAATGATTATGATTATCCAACTTTAGATAATTATAATGATTATAATTTTCCAATTAGAGAAAGTATTGAAGAAAATAATTTAGCAGAAATAGAAAATCATATGAGAAATTTACCTAATATTATAGAATCTTATCATAATAGAAAGGCTGAAACATTTAGATTAATGGATGAAATACAAGTAACTACTGATTTATTAGAGGAATATACGGCAAATCTAAAAATTAGTCTTGAAGAAATAATAGAAACTATATATGGTTGTCATTTACGTTGGAATAAAACAGATAATGATAATGATAATGATAATGATAGTGATAATGATAATGATAGTGATAATGATAATGATAATGATAGTGATGATGATATGTCTGAATTAATATCAGAAAATAGCTCAGTAGTTGATACTAATGATGATATGTCTGAATTAATATCAGAAAATAGCTTAGTAGTTGATACTAATGTTGGTATGTCTGAATTAATATCAGAAAATAGCTCAGTAGTTGATACTAATGTTGGTATGGAGCCACTAAATAACGGTGTATCATTTAGTGACGTTATATATAGTGGACAAATGCGTATTGATAGTATTATATTTAATAATTATTCTATTCAAATGTCAGGTAAAGATAATATTGATTACCGTATGGCTTATGAATATTTAACAGAATGTTTAGAGAATATAGATAGATTAATAGCTGAACATGAAACTGTATTAACATTAGAAAGACAAATCATACCTAAAATTAATGATGCAGATATTCAATCTATAGATACTGAACTACAAATTAATGATATGTTAGATATATTAAACCAGTTCACTTAAATAGTGGGTTTAACTTCCAAAGCCTTATTATTGATATATTAGAGATATTAAGCTACATTAATTAAATAAAGGCTATAAAAAATATTTAACTGAAAATAACTATATGTAAATATAATTTAACTTAAAACTATGTTACAAGCAGCTAAAATTATAGGTACAGGTATGGCCACAACAGGATTAATAGGAGCAGGTGTAGGAATTGGTATAGTTTTTGGTGCATTGATATTAGGTGTAGCAAGAAATCCTTCTTTAAGAGGACAATTATTTTCATATGCAATATTAGGTTTTGCTTTTTGCAGAAGCAACAGGATTGTTTGCTTTAATGATGGCTTTTTTATTATTATATGTAGCTTAATTATAGCTATATATATTAATGTCAATCTTATATATATATATATTTATTTAATTTAATAATAAGTTTTATAATTAATTTTAATTTAAACCTTTATAAGAAAATATTAATATAAAACTTATCTCTTATAAAAATTTAAATCTTTAAATATGACAACAACAACTTTTTTTTTATTTTTAATTCCAGTATTAGGTATAATATTGTTATTAGTTAATTTAATACTTTCACCACATAATCCTTATCAAGAAAAAGATAGCGCATTTGAATGTGGTTTTCATTCTTTTTTTAGGACAAAATAGAACACAATTTAGTATTTCTTTCTTTATATTTGCTTTATTATTTTTATTATTTGATTTAGAAATTTTATTAATATATCCTTATGTTGTTAGTGCTTACACTAATGGTATTTATGGTTTATTAATAATGATAGTATTTTTTTTAGTATTAACTTTAGGTTTTGCTTTTGAATTAGGTAAAAATGCATTAAAAATAGAAAGTAGACAAGTATTTAATTTTAATATAAAATCTTGAAATGGTTATTCTTTAATATATAAGTAAATTATAAATTATATATTAATAATATTTTACTTATTATTAAATTAAAAAAAATATATATATATATAGATAGGGTTAGTAACTTAATTGGTAAAGGGTTTTCTTGTCAAGAAAATAGATGCCGGATCGAAACCGGTCTAACTCGTATATGTATATAAGATTACATAAAGTTTACATGAATTAGTGTGATAAATTATAACTACAATAAAAAGAATAAAAATGTTTTTACATAATTATATTTCTAAATTACAATTAGATGCTCCAACTCCTTGGGGTTTATTTTTCCAAGATAGTGCATCACCTCAAATGGAAGGTATTGAAGAATTACATAATAATATAATGTTTTATTTAGCTATTATATTATTTACTGTTACATGAATGATGATTTCAATGATAAGAAATTTTTTAGCTAATAAATCACCTATTGCACATAAATATATGAATCATGGTACTTTAATAGAGTTAATTTGAACAATATCTCCAGCATTTATATTAATATTAATAGCATTTCCATCATTTAAATTATTATATTTAATGGATGAAGTTATGGATCCTTCATTAGTTGTTTATGCTGAAGGTCATCAATGATATTGAAGTTACCAATATCCTGATTTTACAAATGAAGATGATGAATTTATAGAATTTGATTCATATATAGTACCAGAAAGTGATTTAGAAGAAGGTCAATTTAGAATGTTAGAAGTTGATAATAGAGTTATTATACCTGAATTAACTCATACTAGAATTGTTATATCAGCTGCTGATGTTATACATTCTTATGCTTGCCCTTCTTTAGGTATTAAAGCAGATGCTTACCCAGGTAGATTAAATCAAGCTTCTGTTTACATAAACCGTCCTGGAACTTTCTTTGGACAATGTTCAGAAATATGTGGTATTTTACACAGTTCTATGCCTATTGCTATACAATCAGTATCTATAAAAGATTTCTTATTATGATTAAGAGAACAAATGGAAGGTTAAATATTATAAAATATGTAATAAAAAATAAGTTATTTACTATTAATAATATACATATATTATAATAAATAAATAACTTATATATTTGAAAAAAATATGTTAATTCAATGGTAGAATAGCGTGCTACGGACACGTAAATATAAGTTCAAGTCTTATACATATTTATATAATATTAATTAATATTTAAAATAATTATATTTATATATGTAGTATAGATAAATCAAATAAAATTTTATATAAGTATAATGAATTTTTCAATATTTTTATTTGTCATAGGGATATTAGGATTTGTATTAAATAGAAAAAACATTATATTAATGTTAATTTCTATAGAAATAATGTTATTATCTGCAACATTTTTAATATTAATCAGTTCACTTAGTTTTGATGATATATTAGGACAAACTTTTGCTGTATATATTTTAACAATAGCAGGAGCTGAATCTGCAATAGGTTTAGGGATATTAGTAGCATATTATAGATTAAGAGGTAGTATAACAATACAATATAAATAAATGTATTTAACATTGATAATTTTACCATTATTAGGTTCAATAGTATCAGGTTTTTTTGGTAGAAAAGTTGGTATAACAGGATCACATATAATAACATGTGGTTCAGTAATAACTACAACACTTTTAGCTATTATAGCTTTTTTTGAAGTAGGTTTTAATAATATACCAGTAACAATAAATATAGCAAGATGAGTAGATGTAGA
Organism: Leptodactylus fallax; assembly: GCA_947044405.1. Classification (NCBI taxonomy): domain Eukaryota; kingdom Metazoa; phylum Chordata; class Amphibia; order Anura; family Leptodactylidae; genus Leptodactylus; species Leptodactylus fallax. The sequence continues at coordinate 22,048 of CAMRHE010001853.1, read as the reverse complement.
ATCACTATATGTATTATGAAACTTTAGATTTGATTCATTAACTGTATCAATGTTAATACCAGTATTAATAGTATCTAGTTTAGTACACATATATTCTATAAGTTATATGAGTCATGATCCACATAATCAAAGATTTTTTAGTTACTTAAGTTTATTCACTTTTATGATGATTATATTAGTAACAGGAAATAATTATTTAATTATGTTTGTAGGTTGAGAAGGTGTAGGTGTTTGTTCATATCTTTTAGTAAATTTCTGATTTACTAGAATAGCAGCAAATCAAAGCTCTTTATCAGCTTTATTAACTAATAGAGTAGGTGATTGTTTATTAACTGTAGGTATGTTTACAATAATATGATCTTTTGGTAATCTAGATTATAGTACAGTATTTGCATTAGCACCTTACTATAATGAAACTATAATTACAATAGTAGGAATATGTTTATTAATAGGTGCAACAGCTAAAAGTTCTCAAGTAGGTTTACATATTTGATTACCTCAAGCTATGGAAGGTCCTACACCTGTTTCTGCTTTAATTCATGCAGCAACTATGGTTACTGCTGGAGTTTATTTATTAATGAGATCTTCACCTTTAATTGAATATAGTTCAACTGTTTTAGTTTTATGTTTATGATTAGGTGCTATAACTACAGTATTTAGTTCTTTAATTGGATTATTCCAACAAGATATTAAAAAAGTTATTGCCTATTCTACTATGAGTCAATTAGGTATGATGGTTATAGCTATAGGTTTATCAAGTTATAATTTAGCTTTATTCCACTTAGTTAACCACGCCTTTTATAAAGCATTATTATTCTTAGGTGCTGGATCAGTTATACACGCAGTAGCTGATAACCAAGATTTTAGAAAATATGGTGGTTTAAGAGAGTTCTTACCTTTAACATATTCAGTAATGTTAATAGCTTCATTAAGTTTAGTAGCTGTACCTTTCATGACAGGATTCTATTCTAAAGATTTTATTTTAGAATCTTCTTATGGTCAATTCTACTTATCAGGTACTATAGTTTATTTTGTAGCTACTATAGGTGCTATGTTTACTACACTTTATTCAGCTAAGGTTTTATATTTAACTTTCTTAGCTAATCCTAATGGACCATTATCTAGTTATAAACATGCTCATGAAGGTGATATTTTCTTAACTTTACCTTTAATTATATTATCTATTTTCTCTATATTCTTTGGTTATTTAACTAAAGATATTTTCATAGGTTTAGGTACTGGTTTCTTTGTAGATAATAGTTTATTTATTCATCCTAGTCATGAAATTATGTTAGATACTGAATTTGCTGTACCTACATTATTTAAATTATTACCATTTATATTTACAGTTTCTTTAAGTATTATTTCTGTTTTATTTTCTGAATTCTTACCTAAATTACTTATTAACTTTAAATTCTCAAGATTTGGTTATAATATATTTAGTTTCTTTAATCAAAGATTTTATATAGAATTATTTTATAATAAATATATTGTAGAAGGTGTTCTTAAATTAGGTGGTCAAACTACTAAGAGTTTAGATAAAGGTTCAGTAGAATTCTTAGGACCTTATGGTTTAGAAAAAGGATTATTATCTTTAAGTAATAGTTTAGGTAAATTAAGTACTGGTGTAATTACTACTTATGCTTTATATGTATTAATAGGTTTAATGTTCTACATATCATTAATATATTTCTCTTATAATGATAATAATTTATTTATATTAGTTGTATTTACTTTATTTGCATTATTAAATAATAATTTAACATCAACTAAATAAATAATTTATCATTTATTTATTAATAAGTTATTATTTATTTAATAATAACTTATTCTTTTTTTTTTTTAATAGATATATTTATTTATATCTATTAATTATTTTATTTAAATTTATTTATATTTTTTATTCAGATATGCTTTTATCATCAATTTTCTGTTTAATATTATCTAATGCATTGTCTTTTAGACGTGACACAGCTATTCTTTATTCAAGAATAGGTATTATAATATTATTTTACTGTATTTATTTATGTTATAATAATTTATTTATAACATATTTAGATAATGGTATAGGGTTGTTCGGTGGTTTATTTTATACATCACCTATAACACAAACATTTCACATATTAATATTTATTATAACATTATTAATACTGAATTTAACTGGTTTTTATCCTAGAAAACTTATATCTAGTCAGTATTTAAGTTTATCTAATTTATTATTCACAAAATTACAATTTGTTAAAAATATTGCTGTATCTAATATAATTTTAAAAAAAGGAGAACAATATACAATATTAGAATATACATTAATGTTATTATTTATTGTAATAGGTAGTTTATTATTAATATCTAGTAGTGATTTGGTTTCTATATTTTTATCTATAGAATTACAAAGTTATGGTTTATATTTATTATGTACTATGTATAGAAATTCTGAATCTGCAACATCTGCTGGTTTAACTTATTTTTTATTAGGTGGATTAGCATCTTGTTTTATATTATTAGGTATAGCTTTAATATATGCAAATTTAGGTGTAACATATTTAGATAGTTTTTATGTTATAAATAATTTAGCAGGTGTATTAGATGAACAACAAATTACTATTTATATACCTTATTGCTTATTATTAATAACTATAGGATTATTATTTAAAATATCAGCTGCACCATTTCATTTCTGATCTCCTGATGTTTATGATGGTATACCTACTATAGTTACTACTTTTGTAGCTATTATAGCTAAAATTTCTATATTAACTTTATTATTACAATTAGTTCATTATACAAATAGTATATATATTACTTCACAATATACTTGAACTACTAGTTTATTAATAAGTTCATTATTATCTTTAGTAATTGGTACTGTATTAGGTTTAACACAATTTAGAATTAAAAGATTATTTGCTTATAGTACTATATCTCATTTAGGTTTTATGTTATTAGCTTTAACTATTAATAGTGTTGAATCTATACAATCATTTATTTTTTATTTAGCTCAATATAGTTTATCTAATTTAAATGCATTTATTTTATTAATAGCTATAGGTTATAGCTTATATGCTTATAATGATAAAAATATTAATCATAATAATTTAATAGATAAAAATAATTCACCTATACAACTTATAAGTCAGCTTAAAGGATATTTCCATATTAATAGTTTCTTAGCTTTAAGTTTAACTATTACTTTATTCTCATTTGCTGGTATTCCACCTTTAATGGGATTCTTTGCTAAACAGATGGTATTCTCTGCTGCTTTACAAGAAGGATTTATATTCTTAACTCTTATAGGAGTGTTAACTAGTGTTATAAGTGCTGTATATTATTTATTTATAGTAAAAACTATGTTCTTTGATGGACATTCTTATACTTATTTTAGTAGTTTAAAAGATTTAAGAATACCTGCTCTTGTTTTACAAAAAAATAAAGTAGTTAATAAAATATATTTCAATTCTAAATTTTCTTTATCTAGTTCTTTATCTATAACTATTTCTATTTTAACATTAATTATACTTTTATTTATGTTTATGCCTAATGAAACATTACATTTATCTAATATATTAGCTATTATATTATTTATTCCTGGTAATATTTAATAAAGCTTTAGTTAAATAAACTAATTAACATAAATTAATATAAATATTATATATTAAAATAAAGTAAAAATATATAATTTAAATATATATATAGATCCAAAATTATATTTATTAAGAATAGAAATTATAATTTCTTTTCCGGCTGCATAGCAGTTTTTAATTGAACAAACCCATATAAATAAATATAAATATATTTATATTTATTTATATTTATTTATTTATATTAAAATATAACAAAATAAAACATAAAATAGAACAATAATAATAAATATATAATAAAAATATGAGAATTCTTAAAAGTCATCCTTTATTAAGATTAGTAAATTCTTACTTAATCGACGCACCAACACCAGCTAATATAAGTTATTTATGAAACTTTGGTTCATTATTAGCTATATGTTTAATAATACAAATTGTAACAGGAGTTACATTAGCTATGCATTATACACCTAGTGTAGCTGAAGCATTTAATTCTGTTGAACACATTATGAGAGATGTTAACAATGGTTGATTAATACGTTATTTACACGCTAATACAGCTTCAGCTTTCTTCTTTTTAGTATACCTACACATAGGTAGAGGTTTATACTATGGATCATATAAATCACCAAGAACATTAACATGAATTATAGGTACAGTAATCCTTATAATAATGATGGCTACAGCTTTCTTAGGTTACGTTTTACCATATGGTCAAATGAGTTTATGAGGAGCAACTGTTATTACTAACTTAATGAGTGCTATACCTTGAATAGGTCAAGATATAGTTGAATTTATATGAGGTGGTTTCTCAGTTAATAATGCAACATTAAACAGATTTTTTGCTTTACACTTCTTATTACCTTTTGTATTAGCTGCATTAGTATTAATGCACTTAATAGCTTACCACGATGTTGTAGGATCAAGTAATCCTTTAGGTATATCAGCTAATTATGATAGATTACCTTTCGCTCCTTACTTTTTATTTAAAGATTTAGTTACTATATTCTTATTCTTTATAGTATTATCTATATTTGTTTTCTTTATGCCTAATGCATTAGGAGATAGTGAAAATTATGTTGTGGCTAATCCTATGCAAACTCCACCTGCTATTGTACCAGAATGATATTTATTACCTTTCTATGCTATATTAAGATCTATTCCTAATAAATTATTAGGTGTTATAGCTATGTTTGCTGCTATTTTAGCTTTAATGGCAATGCCTTTAACAGATTTATCTAAATTAAGAGGAGTACAATTTAGACCTTTAAGTAAAATTGCATTCTTTATATTTGTAGCTAATTTCTTAGTATTAATGCAAATAGGTGCAAAACACGTTGAAACACCATTTATTGAAGTTGGACAAATATCTACTGTATTATACTTTGCACACTTCTTTATTATAGTACCTGTAGTAAGTATTATAGAAAATAGTTTAGTAGAATTAGCTACTAAAAAATAATTAATATATAATAATATTATTTTATCTATTTTATATAATTAATATTTACAAATTATAGGAGTTTGAGTAGAAGGTTCTGCGTTTCGATTGCAAATCGAAATAAAGGGATTCGAGTTCCCCGAACTCCTTAGATATATATGTTTCGATTTAAAGTATATTATTTTAAATCTTATACAATTAGTACATATATAATATTAACCTATATTTTTAATTAAATTATTAGATAGTTATATATTATAGCTAAATTAAACATAAAAAATTTCAATATATAATATTGAGTATATTTATTAAATATTTATATATATATAGAATAAAAACTGCAGGTTGTTAATTACAATTAATATTTATATAAATATTCTATTAATATATATTGTTATAATAAATAATAAATAAATAAATAAATGATAAGTATAATTTCAATTATTGAAGGGCTATTATTAATAGTACCTGCTTTACTTTCAGTTGCATTTGTAACTATAGCCGAACGTAAAACTATGGCTTCTATGCAAAGAAGATTAGGACCTAATGCAGTAGGTTATTATGGTTTATTACAAGCATTTGCTGATGCTTTAAAACTATTATTAAAAGAATATGTAGCTCCAACACAAGCTAATATTATATTATTTTTTATAGGACCTATGATAACTTTAATCTTTTCTTTATTAGGTTATTTAGTTGTACCATTTGATAGTGGAATTTTTGTATCTGATTATAGTTTAGGTATGCTTTATATGTTAGCTGTTTCATCTTTAGCTACATATGGTATATTATTAGCAGGTTGATCTGCTAATTCTAAATATGCTTTTTTAGGTTCATTAAGAAGTACAGCTCAGTTAATTAGTTATGAATTAATATTAAGTTCTGTAATTATATTAGTTATCTTATTAACAGGTAATTTAAATATTATTACTATTGTAGAATCACAAAGAATAGTTGATTTCATATTACCATTATTTCCTTTATTTATTATATTCTTTATAGGTTCTATAGCAGAGACTAATAGAGCTCCTTTTGATTTAGCTGAAGCTGAATCAGAACTTGTTAGTGGTTTTATGACAGAACATTCAGCTAGTGTATTTGTATTTTTCTTCTTAGCTGAATATGCTAGTATTATATTAATTTGTGTTTTAAATAGTATTTTATTTTTTGGTGGTTATTTATGTATTATACCTGTTGAATTTATAATAGATATATTATATAATATATTTGGTATAAATAGTTCTATATTAGAAGATATATTTGTTAATATTTCTTCATCTCCTTTAAATTTAGCTTTTAAAACTGCTTTATTAATATTTGTGTTTATTTGAGTTAGAGCATCTTTCCCTAGAATTCGTTTTGATCAATTAATGTCAGTTTGTTGAACTGTATTATTACCTTTAATTATAGCATATGTTGTTTTAATACCTTGTGTTGTATTTGGTTTAGATGCTTTACCTACAAGCTTAATACTTTAATTTATTATTTATTTTACTTACTTTTAGTAAACTAATTTATATATAATATAAAATTATATAATCATACATAGATTTATTATGTAATTTATATATTTCAATATAGTATGTATGTATGTATTATAAAAAAAATTATAATATATTATAATATAGTATTAACTAATATATACTTAAGCTTTATAGCATATATAAAGTGTAACAAAAACAAATTAATGTTTTTTTAAGCAGAAAGTATATATATATTAAAAATTAAATATGTCTTTATTATTATTATTAATTCCATTAATAGGTATAAGTCTTGTAACAATAGAGACTAATTATGGTTTAAGCATAGTAAATAATATTAAGATAAAATCTATAGCCTTAACTACAACAATAATAAATTTAATTGTATCATTGATAATGTTTATTCTTTTTGATTTTAGTAGTAAACAATTTCAATTTATTGAAGAACATTACCAAGTAAGTTATTTTGATGTATATTTAGGTGTAGATGGTTTATCAATATATTTTATATTATTAACAACTATAATAATGCCTGTAGCTATTTTATCTAATTGAAATTCAATACAATCTCAAAATGTATTATCATTTGTAGTAATTATGTTATTATTAGAAACATTATTATTAGCTGTATTCTTAGTTTTAGATGTATTATTATTCTATATCTTTTTTGAAAGTATATTACCTCCTTTATTTTTATTAATAGGATTATTTGGTTCAAGTAATAAAGTAAGAGCTAGTTTCTATTTATTTTTATATACTTTATTAGGTTCATTGTTTATGTTATTATCTATAATAGTTATGTCTTCTATTATGGGTACTACTGATTTTGATGCATTATCTAAAGCAAACTTTAGTTATATAACTCAATTATTTTTATTTTATGGTATATTTATAGCTTTTGCTGTAAAAACACCAGTAATTTTTTTAAATACTTGACTATTAAAAGCTCACGTTGAATCACCATTATCTGGTAGTATTATATTAGCAGGTATAGTTTTAAAATTAAGTTTATATGGTATATTTAGATTAATGTTACCTTTATTACCTAAAGCTTCTTTAAACTTTACATATATTATATATGTAATAGGTGTAATAACTATAATTTATGCTAGTTTTAGTACATTAAGAACAATAGATATTAAAGAATTAATTGCTTACTCTTCTGTATCTCACGCAGCTGTATATTTAATAGGTGCATTTAGTAATACAATACAAGGTATAGAAGGTGCTATAGTTTTAGGTTTAGCTCACGGTTTTGTATCACCAGCATTATTTATTTGTGTTGGAGGTATTTTATATGATAGATCTTCTACTAGATTAATTACATATTATAGAGGTATGGCTCAAATTATGCCTATTTTCTCTATATTATTCTTTATATTATGTTTAGGTAATAGTGGTACACCTTTAACTTTTAATTTCATAGGTGAATTTATGTCATTATATGGTGCATTTGAAAGAATGCCTATATTAGGTATATTAGCTAGTACTTCTATTGTATTATCTGCAGCTTATACAATATTTATGTATAATAGAATAGCTTTTGGTGGTTCTTATTCTGTATATTTTGTAGAAAACATAGGTGATGTTACTAGAAGAGAGTTTATATTATTATTAGTATTTGTAGTATTTACAGTATTATTTGGTATATATCCTGCTCCTATATTAGATGGTTTACATTACTCAGTTTCTTCTTTAATTTATAATATAAATTAATATAATTAATTTATTTATTCTAATAACTTTTATTTTTATAATCAATAATTATGTTTATTTATCTTCTTACTAGCTCAATGGCAGAGCAGAATACTTCTAATATTTTGATCCAAGTTCGACCCTTGGGTAAGAATTGTAATAATATTATTATTAATATTATTATTTTAGCCTTTATAGCTCAATGGTAGAGCGAGATACTGTTAATATTTTGATAGATGTTCGATTCATCTTAAGGGCTTATTTTTACTTTACCTTATAATCTTAAAAAGTCAAGATATATATTAAGAAAATATCCATATAATAGATAAAATACAAATATATGCCACAATTAGTACCATTCTTTTTTGTAAATCAAGTAGTATTTACTTTTGTTATATTAACAGTATTAATATATACATTTACTAAATTCATATTACCTAGATTTGTACGTACTTTTATTTCACGTATTTACATAAATAAATTATAATTATAAAAATTAGTAGTTATATTATATATAACTAAAACATAATAATTTTTTATTATTATATATATCTCTATTTTAATAGAGTTTCATTAGGTAATGAAAATAATAAGTTAATATTTATATATATCTTATAAATAAACAATAATATGCGTCATTTAGATTTTGTATTAAGTCCATTAGACCAATTTGAAGTAAGAGATTTATTTTCTCTTAACGCTAATTTATTAGGTAATTTACACTTATCTTTAACTAATATAGGTTTATACTTATCAATTAGTATCTTTTTAATTTTAACATATAGCTTATTAGCTACAAATAATAATAAAATAATACCAAATAACTGATCAATAAGTCAAGAAAGTATATATGCTACAGTACATGGTATAGTAGTAAACCAAATTAATCCTAATAAAGGACAAATGTTTTTTCCATTAATGTATGTATTATTCATATTTATTTTAGTAAATAATTTAATAGGTTTAGTACCATATAGTTTTGCATCTACATCACACTTTATATTAACATTCTCTATTAGTTTTACTGTTGTTTTAGGTGCAACAATATTAGGTTTCCAAAGACATGGGTTAAAATTCTTCTCATTATTTGTACCTTCAGGTTGTCCTTTAGCTTTATTACCTTTATTAGTTTTAATTGAATTTATTTCATACTTATCTAGAAATGTTTCATTAGGATTAAGATTAGCTGCTAATATTTTAAGTGGTCACATGCTTTTAAGTATTTTAAGTGGATTCACATATAATATTATGACTAGTGGTATAATATTCTTTATATTAGGTTTAATACCTTTAGCATTTATTATTGCATTCTCTGGTTTAGAATTAGCTATAGCATTTATTCAAGCTCAAGTTTTTGTAGTTTTAGCATGTTCATATATTAAAGATGGTTTAGACTTACATTAATACCCTAGTATATTTTAAATATATATATTTATATATTATATAAATATATATATTTTATATTATTATAATAATAATAATTTTTTAAAGATATAAAAATTTTATGAAAATAGGAAAGTCCAATACTTATTAGGCATATACACTTGAATATATTTATTCAATAATTATAAAAATATAAGGATATTAACAGAAACTAATATTATTATAAAATACTAAAAAGTAATAATAAAATAATAGCGAACAAGAATCCTATGTTAAGTTTTTATTTAGAATTATTAAAATTAAACAGAAACTGGCTTAATTATATCTTTAAATAATAACATTAAAATTAATAATTTTATAGTTATATATAAAACAATATAGATGTGATGTATGCATCAAAAATAAAATAGAGAGTTTGATGATGGCTCTAACTGAACACTGTCCAAGTACTTGACACATGCTAATCGAACGACTAATTAGTTTAATTATTATCTAATATTTAAATTAAGTAGTAGTGGTGTACAGGTGAGTAAAAGATAAATTGGCTACCTTAAAGTAAGGGAAAAAATCCCTTATAACCAAAGGTTAATATTACCGCTTTAAGATGATAATTTTTATCTCGGTGAGTAGTAGGAAAGGTAATGACTTTTCTAGCAATAAACCGTAGTCGTAACTGGAAAGTTGATCGACCACATTGGGTCTGAAAAAAACCCAATGCTTTTATGTACAGCAGTGAGGAATATTGGTCAATGGCCGAAAGGCTGAACCAGTAACTTGGAAGAATGTCTATGTAACTTGTATGGTTACATTCGCGATTAACTCGCATAAAATTCTAAATAGATTGTATATAATGACATAATCTATTTATAAGTCTTGACCAAACTACGTGCCAGCAGTCGCGGTAATACGTAGGAGGCTAGTGTTAGTTATCTTTATTGGGTTTAAAGGGTAAGTAGACGGTAAATTAAACTCTAAACGAGTACTTTTTTACTAGAGTTATATGAGAGAAGGAAGAATTTCTGGAGTAGAGATAAAATTTGATGATACCAGGAGGACTGTCAACGGCGAAGGCGTCCTTCTATGTAATAACTGACGTTGAGAGACGAAGGCTTGGGTAGCAAACAGGATTAGATACCCTAATAGTCCAAGCAGACAATGATGAATGTCATACATTAGATATAATTTTAATGTATAAACGAAAGTGTAAGCATTCCACCTCAAGAGTACTATGGCAACATATAAACTGAAATCATTAGACCGTTTCTAAAACCAGTAGTGAAGTATGTTATTTAATTCGATGATCCGCGAAAAACCTTACCACAGCTTGTATAGCATATTATAAAAAATTGTTACAAGCGCTGCATGGCTGTCTTTAGTTAATGTCGTGAGATTTGGTTAATTCCTTTAATTAACGAAAACCCTCACTTTATTTATTTATATAAAGTGGTTCGCTACTACATCGGACCAGATAATAGGGATTAAGACAAGTCATTATGGCCTTAATGCTGTGGGCTATAGACGTGCCACATACGCCTTTACAACGGGATGCGATATTGTGAAATGGAGCTAATCCCCAAAAAAGGAAATAATATGGATTGTAGTCTGTAACTCGACTACATGAAAAAGGAATTACTAGTAATCGTGAATCACCAACGTCACGGTGAATTTTATCTTAGTTAGGTACTAACCACTCGTCAGGCGCTGAAAAAAGAAGATGCAGTAAGTTTGATTTTTTCTGTGTAAAGTTATATATATTTATGATATATAAATATGCAGGATAGTTTTCGTATGCAAAACTTTGATTGGTGTTAAGTCGAAATAAGGTTCGTGTAATGGAAATTGCACGGGGAGTATAAAATTTAAAAAAAAAATAATAGTATATATATTATCAAATCAAATATAGGTATATAACAAATTGGTTCAAATCCAATAAAAGATTAAATATATATATGAAATAGGGAGGTCCCGTAAGTTGGTTCACGGGTTGAGCTGTAAACTCAATAGCTATAAGCTATCGAAGGTTCGATTCCTTTTCTCCCTAATTAGATCTTAATCTAATCCTATCTAAACATTTATTATTATTTGTATAATATGTTAATAGATTTAGTTTTTTTTATTATGAATAATATATTTTTATTAAATGATTCTATTACTAATGGATTTAGAATAGAATTTGTAGATATTATTTATTTAGTATCTATTTTATTAGGTATACTTACTATAAGTAGTAGAAATCCTGTAGTATCTGTTTTATTTTTAATAGGTTTATTTGTTAATGTTGCAGGTTTATTAATTTTAGTAGGATATAATTTTATAGGATTAGCTTATATATTAGTTTATGTAGGTGCTGTTTCTATTTTATTTTTATTTATTTTAATGTTAATAAATATTAGAGTTTCTGAATTATTTAATGATACTAATAATGATTTACCTTTAGCTAGTTTAACTATTATTCTTTTTTATTATATAATAGCACAGGTATTACCTATAAATTTCACAGAAAATAGTATTGTTTCTTATTTATCTAATTCATATTCTGATGTATATAATGTACAATTAGATAATGAATTATTTAATCTAGTTGATTTAAAACAACAAATTGGTTATGCAAGTAGTAAAGGTTGAGATAATTCATTAATAGAACCTACACATATTGCTAGTATAGGTAATATTATGTATACTAGTTATTCTATGTGATTAATTGTTACTTCTATTATTCTATTATTAGGTATGGTAGGTGCTATAGTTATCACAATAAAACAAAAATAGATAGATAAAGCTTAAACAATTAATTATAAAATTAAAATATGATATATAAATCAAAAAGTAATTTTCAAAATCATCCTTTTCATTTAGTATCTCCGTCACCTTGACCATTATTTACTAGTTTGTCATTATTTATATTAACAACAGCTACAGTTTTATTTATGCACGGATTCCAAGGATTCCAATATTTAGTAGCTTTAGCTGTATTTAACGTTATTTACGTTATGGCTTTATGATTTAGAGATGTAATTTCAGAAGGAACTTATTTAGGTAATCATACTAATGCTGTACAAAAAGGATTAAACTTAGGTGTAGGTTTATTTATTATATCTGAAGTTTTCTTCTTTTTAGCTATATTCTGAGCATTCTTTCATAGTGCAATATCACCTAGTGTTGAATTAGGTGCACAATGACCTCCATTAGGTATACAAGCTGTTAATCCATTTGAATTACCATTATTAAATACTATATTATTATTATCTTCAGGTGTGACAATTACATATGCTCACCATTCTTTAATACAAGGTAATAGAAAAGGTGCTTTATATGGTACAGTTGTAACAATTATATTAGCTGTAATATTTACTTTCTTCCAAGGTGTTGAATATTCAGTATCTTCTTTCACTATTTCTGATAGTGTTTATGGTTCATGTTTCTACTTTGGTACTGGTTTCCACGGTTTACACGTTATTATTGGAACAGCTTTCTTAGCTGTAGGATTATGACGTTTAGCTGCATACCATTTAACAGATCACCATCATCTTGGTTACGAATCAGGTATATTATACTGACATTTTGTAGACGTAGTATGATTATTCTTATATATTTCTGTATATTACTGAGGTTATTAGATATAAATATGTTTATAAATATATTTGCTTTAAATTTTAAAAATTTAAGGTCTGTATAGACCTGTTATTTTATAACATAAATTATATATTTATTAAATTAAATAATAATTGTAAATTATATGTAAAGATGATTATTATAAATATTTATCTTTTAGAGACTTTAGTTTAATGGTAAAACATGTGACTTTTAATCATTATAATATGGGTTCAAATCCCATAGGTCTTAATAGATTATTATAATCTGAATTATAATTACGAAAATGACTATAAGTTAATGGTAGACTGCTTATTTACCATATAAGATGTGCTGATTCGAATTCAGCTAGTCATAATAAGTAAATAATTTTTATATACAAATTGATATAATGGCTATAAGTTAATGGTAGACTGTTTACCTTCCAAGTAAAGTGTGCTGATTCGAATTCAGCTAGCCATATATATATAAATAGGGTTAGTAACTTAATTGGTAAAGGGTTTTCTTGTCGAGAAAATAGATGCCGGATCGAAACCGGTCTAACTCGTATATATATATAAATTAAAGGAAAAGTTGCTATTGGTAGGGTAAGATATTTGCTAAATATTGTGTTTTGACACTTAGATGTTCGATTCATCTCTTTTCCGAAGAGCATAGTTTAATAGGTAAAACTGTAAGCTTCAACCTTATATTTCTTAGTTCAAATCTAAGTGCTCTTGAATATATTATAGGTTCTTTAACTTAACCGGTAAAGTGTATTCTTGATAAGGATATGTTCAGTGTTCGAGTCACTGAAGAATCAAAAAAAAAAAAGAGAGTTGGCTGAGTGGTTTAAGGCGGCTAGCTTGAGTCTAGCTAAAGGTATAAACTTTCATATGTTCGAATCATATACTCTCTGATACTTATAGTATAAAAAAAAAAATTAATTTAATAATATTATATATAATAATATGTTAACATGTTAAAATATATATAATACAAATTAAATTAATGTAAATACATTATAGGTTTTACAGGTTAGTGTCCGGTGGTTGGTCGCTTCATTTGGGTTGGAGATTGTTTATGTTCGAATCATAATAACCTGATAATTAATATAGGTATAATTATATATACCAATATAGATGATATGTATCATATACATCTTGAGAAATCAAGACAAGTATATAAAGAAACTATTATGGATGGTTAGCTATATATTTCAAGATATTGATCTAGAAAAATATAAACTAGAAATCATAGAGAAATCTAATTATAAGACAAAGTGAATTGAAATATCTTAGTAACTTTAGTAAAAGAAATCAAACGAGATTGTTATTAGGTGTCTTCTGAATAGCAAAAGCCTTAATAAATAATTACTAAAATTAATGTTAGTAATTATTTATAGTAAATATATTAAATGGTATATTTAAGTATAACGGAAAAAAATCTGTTGAAAAATAGGGGAACCTTCCTCTAAGGCTAAAAAAAATATATAAGCGATAGAGTAACAGTACCGTGAGGGAAATACCCTGAAATAGTAGTTTTATAAGCAGCTCAAGTTAAAATTTAAATAAATAATAAGAGCGTACCTTTTGCATAATGGGTCAGCAAGTTAATTTTAGATGCAAGTAACATCTCTTTTATAAGCATTTACACATTTAGAATATTATCATTTACAATAGATGATAACAATATAGATATGTAAATTTATTAATAAAATTAGGAGATAGATACGTAGATAAACCAATTATGAAAAAATGAATTAGTATCTAGAATTAGACCCGAAGGCTAGTGATCTTACCATGGTCAGGGTTATAAAAGCCCGAACGGGTTATCGTTGTAAAGATATCCGATGAACTGTGGTAAGTTAGTGAAAGACAAAACTGACTAGTATAGCTGGTTTTCCGCGAAACCTATGTAAGTAGGTAATTTAATTAACATCTTAGCAGGTACAGAACTGTGATCTCGGACAATATTTAATATATTTGTCAACATCGGGGGTTGTAGTGACTTTACCGGAGAGTATTTGCACTCGGAAGGGCAAAGATGAATGTTAAATAATCGGACATAGTGCGATAAGGTTGTATGTCTAAAGGGAAACAGCCCAGAACAAGAGTTAAGGTTCCAAAATTATTGTTAAGTGAAATTAAGGATGTTTTTTTTTAAAACAATCAGGAAATAGGCTTAGAAGCGGCCATTTTTTGAAGACCTCGTAACAGAGCACTGATTAATAAATTAGGAAAAAACGCCGAAAATTTAACGGATCTAAATAATATACCGAAACCTTGTACACAAATAAAAATTAAAGCGTTATAGCTTAATATTTTGTGGGGTAGCGGAACATTGGATTAAACAAAATATTAATATTTTTCTTAAAATATTAAAGATCTAGCATCTGTTAAATCCAAGAGAGAATGCTGACATGAGTAACGAAAAAGGCTTTTAGCCTCGCCTGAAGCTTATGGTTTCATCTAAAATCGGTGTCTAAAAAAATTAATCAAAAGATAATTTTGATGACGTTTTGTATAAGATAATACCAAAACCTTTAATAAGTAATAAAGGTTCTGGAAAAGTTTATTTTATTATTTGAAGTGAAAAATATTTAATACTCATACTTATTGGTATAAAATTGTAAATTATAATATATAATACATACTTATTATTATATTGTGATTTACAAATATAATAGAATGAGTAAAATAAATATATTTTAACCAAATAATAGTCTTTATCTATAATTATAATAATATAATATAATAATTATTAATAATTAATTACCATTAGATTATTAATATGTATTTATAGGCTATATTTGAATTGTATATCAAGATTCTTATATAGATATATCTATATCTATTAAACGTTATTAGAAATAATATTATAATATATAGAAAAGATAACATTATACTGGAAAATAATAAATAACCGTACCTAGAAACTAACTCAAGTAAGCAAGTAGAGAATACAAAGGCGTTTGAGAGAACAATCATTAAGGAACTCGGCAAATTGACTCTGTACCTTTGGAATAAGGAGGACCATTATTATTAAATTTAACATATAATAAAGTATGAAATTAAATATGAAAAATTAAATTAATAATAAGAGGAATCATGAAATAATGTTGTACGACTGTTTAATAAAAACACAGCACTCTGCAAAGATAAAAAATCAAAGTATTGAGTGTGATGTCTGCCCAATGTCGGCTGGGTAACGGATCTACCTTGATTATTAACTGAGGTTTTGAAGGACACCCCGATTAATGGCGGCCTTACCTATGAGGGTCCTAAGGTAGCGAAATACCTTGGCCGTTAAATGCGGTCCTGCATGAATGATTTAACGATGCAACAGCTGTCTCGATGATTGTCTCAGTGAAATTGGAATAGCAGTGCAGATACTGTTTACCTCTAGATAGACGAGAAGACCCTATGCAGCTTTACTGTTACTAATTATAAGAGTGAAATTTTAGGATGATTTATAGTGTATAAGGTAGTTGTTGAGATAATAATGAAACACCTTTATTCGAATCCTTATATATACTCTTAATGATTAGAAGGCAGTTTATGCGGGGCACAGATCCCACAAAAAGTACCTGGGTATATCCAAAGTTCATATTGTAAACTTGTATATTTATATACAAATATTTTAATTTGTTCTAATTATTATTATAATTATACAGTTATTATTCGATTAAATTCCACAATTATTTTTTATTTTAAGTAAGATTTTAACTATGCGGTGAATAGATGTATTTTAAACTTTACTGGACTTTTAGTTCAAAGATTTAAAAGTTTATTTGTTATATTAATAAAGTATTTATCTTTATTAATATAATGTTTATTAATACTTTAAAAGTTTAATGGCTAAATCTTGCTTTACTGTTTGACCTACAAGTCTATCAGTCGCGTAAGCGGGGCATATGATCACAAGATGCATTAAGGAAAGGTCTTGGATTATAGAAAAAGTTACGCTAGGGATTTATAACTGTGAGTCCTCCAATATTATAAAATATTGGTAATATATTGGGTAAATTTCAAAGACAACTTATATTAATTAAGTGTATTTGAAGCGAAACTTATTTTAGCATGTGTTTATCTTTAAGATAAATTAAAATAAGGACGTTCAACGACTAAAAGGTGAGTATAGCTAACAATAATCCTTTTTTAACGCCCAACATCTTTATTAATTAATTAAAAACACTATTTGTATAATAATTATTATTTTTTAATAATGTATTAGACTTGGTTTACCAAGCTTTAATATTATATAATTAATTCTATTAATTATATTAATATATATATATATATATAAATATGTTAAATATTATAAAATCAAAATTAAATACTACATATAAAAAAAAAAGGATTAAATGATTCTAGTATAGCTATTTATAATAGAGATATAATACCTGCTGTAAGAAATTGAAAAAGTAGTATATATGCTTATAATAAAAATGCTATTAATTTAATACCTATTAAAAGTAAATATGTAATGAAATTAATTAAAGCATACTTTAATTTATATAATTTACAACTAGAATCTTTATTAAGAAAAAATAGATTACGTCGTAGATTTAGAAAAATTTCTACAAATAGAATATTTATTAGTGATGGTGAATTTAAACATACTAATGATAAAGTTAATATAACATTATATGTTTATAATAAACAAAAACTTAATTACTTATTAAAACTTAAAAAAGATATTTAACATTATTTAAAAAAGCTAAATTTGCTAGAAAATTAAAATTAATAAAAAATGTAGGATTAAATATTTTGTGTAAACATAAACAAAAAAGTATATTATTAAGTAATCTTTTACCTAAATACAATACTCAAGTAAATACAGCACAAAATATTTACTATTTAAGATTTATTAAAAAAAGTTTTAAAAGATTAAAATTCTATATGTATTATAAACAAATGCTTTATATAAATAAAGCTAAATTTGAAAATACTTATTTACAAGGTTTAATAAATTTAGTAAAAAATATTTTTAATAAAAATGTTGAATTTAATATAATTAATTTAAAATATTTTTATTTTAATAGTAATATATTTACTCAACCTTTAGAATTAAAATTAAAAAAAAAAAGAAATGTTTTAAGATATCTTAAAGTTTTAATAAGAAAAGCAAAAATTAAAAATGTTAAATTAGCAGAAAAATCTAAAAAATTTTTTAATTTAAATATTTTTAATAGTGATAATTTTTTACAACAAGATAATACTAAATCTAAATACCTTAAAAAAATTATTTTAAGTGATTTAAAATATAAAAGAGTATCTGGTGTTAGATTAGAAGCTGCTGGTAGATTAACTAGACGTTTTTCAGCTTCTAGATCTCAACGTAGAACTAAATATAAAGGTAATTTAGAAAATGTTTATTCTTCATTTAAAGGTTATCCTACACCAATGTTAAGAGGAAATGATAAAGCTAATTTACAATATACTGTAATTAACTCAACTTCACGTGTTGGAGCTTTTGGTGTTAAAGGTTGAGTAAGTAGTACTTAATTTATCTTTTCTTTTTATTTACAATTTTCCCTCCCTTATATTAATTAATAAAGATGATGAAATAGTCTGAACCGTTTTGAGAAAAATGGAAATAAAAGTATATTTGGCTTCTAGCTGAATCTTTTATGATAACATAAATTGAACAGGCTAATTTGCGCAAGAGAGTACAAATTGAGTGCGCGGTTTGGCACCTCGATGTCGGCTTAGCTCATCCTCATGCATGCAGAAATCATGAAGGGTTCGACTGTTCGTCGATTAAAGAGCTACATGAGCTGGGTTTAATACGTCGTGAGACAGTATGGTTTCTATCTTCTAGAGGAACATAAAGTAGATTAAAGATAGCCCCTTCGTACGAAAGGAGTTGGGTATATTGATCTCTGGTTTACCTGTTGTTTATGATTTATATTATAACATATGTTATAATGATAATTAATACTTATACTAAGGTATTGTTACACTATTTATAGTGTAACCAGACAACATAGGCATGGCAGGAAAGCTACATCAGTTAAAGATAAGTGTTGAAAGCATCTAAACGCGAAGCAAACTTTATGATACTTTTATACGTAGTAGAACACTACGAGCATAATTGTTTAATTACAATTAATAGGCTTTAGTTGTAAGAATGATAACATTTTTAGATATAAAGTACTAATTTAAAAAAAAAGTATACTAAATATTATTTAATATCATTATAATATTTTTTTTATATATTACAATAAAGCCTTTTTAGCATAAAAGTAATGCAACCGTTTTGTAATCGGTAGAAGTGAGTTCGATACTCGCATAAGGCTAAATATATTTTAAAATATAATTTAAAGACCCAATGGTCAAGTATGGTTAAGACATAACATTTTCACTGTTAGTGCGGGAGTTCAAATCTCCCTTGGGTTAAAAAAAAGAGATTAGCTCAGTTGGTAGAGCTGTCGCTTTACACGCGAAAGGTCAGGTGTTCAAATCACCTATCTCTTAAAGCGAATTAATGTAATAGTAACATATATGGCTCATGTCCATATTATTTAGGTGCAACTCCTAAGTTCGCTACCAAAGACTATAGCTTAATTGGTTAAAGCGAACCACTCATGATGGTTTGAGTAAATGTTCAAGTCATTTTAGTCTTATTTAATCCGAGTGCTGGAACTGGTAGACAGTCTTAACTTAAGCTTAAGTGGCGCAAGCCGTAAACGTTCGAATCGTTTCTTGGATATATTAGGGGTTATAGTTTAACTGGTAAAACGACGATTTTGCATATCGTTATTTCAGGATCGAGTCCTGATAACTCCATAACTATTAATATTGTTAATTATTAACGCTTGAGAAGCTCAATTGGTAGAGCGGATCATTGAAGCTGATTAGGTTGTAAGTTCAAATCTTATCTCGAGCAAACTTGGCTATCTTGGCTACTTATATTAATAGACATGGGTATGCTGAAATTGGTAAACAGGTTCCGCTTAGGACGGAATAGTTTTATACTTTGCAAGTTCAAGTCTTGTTACCCATATTTATATATATACACATAGTTTATGTTGTCGACTAATCGGTAAGTCATAAATTTTTGGTATTTACTATTGGGTGTTCGAGTCGCCCCAACATAAGACAAATTATTATATATTATTTTTTATATATTATCTATTTTATTTTAGCCAGGATAGTTTAATAGGTAGAACAATAATTTCATGAATTAAGAATGAGAATTCGAATTTCTCTCCCGGCTTTTAGACTTTAATAAAGCTATATTAAATATTAAATAGTATATATTAATATAAATTAAAATATGGTAATATAGTATTCTTATTATATTATAGATGTCTAATAAGACACATACGTTGACTTTTAGAATATACTATTTAATTTTATTTAATTACATTATGTAATTTATTTAAATATTAAATTTAATTAATAATTATTATAATTTAATATTAAAAAAAAAAATAATATATATATATTATATTATTTATCAAAGTTTATTTTAAACTTTGAAGTATAGCTATAGGTTTTACAAAATTTTACTTTAAACATACTAAAAAAACAATTTAATAATAATTTTATTTTGCCCGTCGTTAATAATTTACAAAATTATAATTTAGAAAATATAAATAATTTACGTAACTATTCAACAAAAGATATTAGTTCAGAATCAGATATAGCCCATGAAGGTACAATGTTAGATTTTAAACAACCTACAGAATGACAAGAAAGATGATTTTTATCATCAAATGCAAAAGATATAGGTACTTTATACTTAATGTTTGCATTATTTTCAGGTTTAGTTGGAACAGCATTTTCAGTTTTAATTAGATTAGAATTATCTGGTCCAGGAGTACAATATATATCAGATAATCAATTATATAATAGTATAATTACAGCACATGCTATATTAATGATTTTCTTTATGGTTATGCCTGCATTAATAGGAGGTTTTGGTAATTTCTTATTACCATTATTAGTAGGAGGTCCAGATATGGCATTTCCTAGATTAAATAATATTAGTTTCTGATTATTAGTTCCTAGTTTATTTTTATTTATATTCTCAGCTACTATAGAAAATGGAGCTGGTACAGGTTGAACATTATATCCACCGTTATCAGGAATACAATCTCACAGTGGTCCTAGTGTAGACTTAGCTATTTTTGGTTTACATTTAAGTGGTATTAGTAGTATGTTAGGTGCTATGAATTTTATAACTACTATATTAAATATGAGAAGTCCTGGTATACGTTTACATAAATTAGCTTTATTTGGATGAGCTGTTATTATTACAGCTGTGTTATTATTATTATCATTACCTGTGTTAGCTGGTGGTATTACTATGATCTTAACTGATAGAAATTTTAATACTTCATTCTTTGAAGTAGCTGGTGGTGGTGATCCTATTTTATTCCAACATTTATTCTGATTCTTTGGACACCCTGAAGTTTATATTTTAATTATACCAGGATTTGGTATTATTAGTACAGTTATTTCAGCAGCATCAAGTAAAAACGTATTTGGTTACTTAGGTATGGTTTACGCTATGATGTCTATTGGTGTATTAGGATTTATAGTTTGAAGTCATCACATGTATACTGTTGGTTTAGATGTTGATACTAGAGCTTATTTTACAGCTGCTACTTTAATTATTGCTGTACCTACAGGTATTAAAATATTTAGTTGATTAGCTACATGTTATGGTGGATCTTTACATTTAACACCTCCTATGCTTTTTGCATTAGGATTTGTTGTATTATTCACTATTGGTGGGTTAAGTGGTGTTGTATTAGCTAATGCTTCACTTGATGTAGCATTCCACGATACTTACTATGTTGTTGCTCACTTCCATTATGTTTTATCTATGGGTGCTGTATTTGCATTATTTAGTGGTTGATATTTCTGAATACCTAAAATATTAGG
>CAMRHE010001852.1:0-27126 GCA_947044405.1 Leptodactylus fallax | reverse complement strand
ATCGACAGGGCGCACAGGCTCCCTCGCCCTAGACATCTGGGAGATGACGTTCCGAGAGATGTGTTGGCAAGATTCCACTTTTTCCATGTAAAAGAAAAGCTACTAGATGCCGCCCGCAGACAGAAATCTTGGCCTCCCAAATTCCAAGACGTGCAGCTCTACACAGACCTCTCAGCTACGACCCTCCGCCTCCGTAGGGAGTTACTCCCGGTTACAACAGTGCTTCGACGAAACAAAATCCAATATAGATGGGGGTTCCCTGTGAAACTGCTTATCATCAAAGACGGGAACACTTTCACTATCCACAACATAAATCAGGGTAAGGCGTTGCTATTGACTTGGAAGGTGTCAATATCTCTCCCTCAAGATGCGGAAAATCCTGCTCCTCGCCCACATATCGGGCGTAGATCTCCCACAAGCCGCGAATGATATTCCAGGCTGGCTACCATTCTTTTACCTTGGTGCATGACTCCCCTTGATCTTGTGGCTTGGCCGGCCAGTCTCTGACCAATACCCCCCAAAACATACAGTAAACCTGTATTTGTCTTTGAACTGTTCGTTCATTTATTTTGTTTATTAATACTATTATCTGTGATACTAACTCCCCTTCCCCTGCTGATTCAAATATATTCTCGACAATCTTACTTTAAAGTAGCAATATGGTGCTCAAACTGGCATCTCTCAACGTTCGAGGCCTTAACAGCCCCCAGAAACGAGCCTATATCTGGAAGGAGGCTCTCTCACTTTCCGCGGATATATTCTGCACTCAGGAAACCCACCTTCTACAAAAGGACGCTTTCAGACTAAAACACCCCTCCTTCCCTGTAATATGCCATGCACCGATCAAAGAAACGTGGAGCCCTTGTCGCTTTCAGGGATTCAATGGCTTTCTCATTGCTGACACAGAGATCTGACCCCCAAGGCAGATTCCTCATAATCGTATGCCTCATTAACAACGTCCCTTACACTATAGTCAATATATATGCACCACATCGAAAGACCCTGGCATTCCTACATAAAGTCCAAAGACAACTTCAAGATATTCAACAAGGTGCATTAATAATTTGTGGAGACTTCAATAATATAATGGACACTTCTCTGGATTCAACCAACGCCAATAGAGACAACACCTCCTGCCTGAACCAATTTCCGCTCACCGAAAATCTGTATGACATATGGCGCGCGCAACATGCGGGTGAAAGGACTATACATATTTTTCAGTAGCCCACGGCTCCTACTCTCGCATCGACATGTTTCTGGTAGACCTTAACACCCTTCTGAGTCCAAAACAATCCACAATTGAATCGATCACCTGGTCTGATCACGCAGCCATCACCCTTACTATAGAGGAAAGGATTCCACCCTCTGCCACTAAACTTTGTAGAAATAACACATTCCTCATGAGTCATTCTAAATACCGCCCGGCAATAGAAAAGGACCTCCAGGATTATTTCCAGACTAACTCCACCTCTACAGACATTCCCTATACTCTCTGGAATGCTCATAAAGCATATATCCATGGTACCCTTATTAAAATTGCACATGGAAATAAACAAGAACGCCAGAAATCTATTGAAGCTGTAATGTCAAAACTTCGTACCTTGGAAGCCACAAACAAAGCACACCCTAACCCTGTTACTTCTGAACAACTCTGCCAAGCTAGACAATAACTACGTCTCCTTCTTTTAAAGATTATGAAAAAGCTCTGAAAAAATCCAAAGCTCGATTTTACTCCCAAAGCAACAAAGCTGGTAGACTAATAGCTAGACAGTTACGAACAAAAGCAGCTAAATCGAGGATTCCATATATTATACAGCCTTCTACTGGAGTTCATTTAACTGACCCTAGGGACATTGCTAATTCTTTTAAAGATTACTATGCTCGACTCTACAATCTGCAGGAGCATACTCCTCTTCCACCAGATCATTCCAACTTGATGTCCGGCTTCTTAAACAACATCAAATTACCAGGCCTTACAGACGATCATCTCTTGGCCCTAAATACCCCCATCACTCTCTCAGAATTGTTAAAAACCATAGAGTTCTTACCTAAGGGTAAATCCCCCAGGACCAGACGGCTTCTCCAATGAATACTTACTTCACTTTCAACAAACTCTTGCTCCATTTCTCCTGAGCTTCTTCAATCACGCCATGTCGGGTGCACCGTTTCCACACGAATCCCTGGCCGCATTAATTGTCACCCTTCCTAAGCCTGGTAAAACAGCTGATGTTCCACAAAATTTCAGACCAATTTCGTTACTGAACTCGGACCTTAAGCTATACGCCCCCCCCCCCCCCCCCCCCCCCCCCCCCCCCCAACAACCCCCCCCCCCCCCCCCCCCCCCCCCCCCCCCCCCCCCCCCCCACCACACCCCCCCCCCCCCCCCCCCCCCCCCCCCCACCCCCCCCCCCCCACCCCCCCCCCCCCCCCCCCCCCCCCCCCCCCCCCCCCCCCCCCCCCCCCCACCCCACCCCCCCCCCCCCCCCCCCCCCCCCCACAACCAAACCCCCCCCCCCCCCCCCCCCCCCCCCCCCCCCCCCCCCCCCCCCCCCCCCCCCCCCACACCCCCCACCCACCCCCCCCCCCCCCCTCTTTATATACAACACCCACCCCCCCACGGGGGCCCCCCCCCCCCCTTCATTTTTTCCCCCCCCCCCCCCCCCCCACCCCCCCCCTCCAGGCCACCACAGGGAGCCCCGGGAGTCCAAGTGGCAGACTCTTCCCATCTCATATTGTGGCATCCCAGAGCTAGCTATGGCTGGGCTGAGGGTGATCTCTGTAGTCATTGTATTATTTCCTGTTGCTTCATAGCCTGTGTGACATAGCAGGGGGTCCTGAGTCTCACACAACACAGCGCCACCTAGTGAGCCTCACACATGCATTACACCTCCCATAGGATTGAATAGTAACCAAATGTCCAATGGGAGGACATCGCCTGGGAAAAGGGGAGGAGTCAGCTGATCACTGGGTCCCCATGGTAACACCCCTGCAGGAAGGTCCTGCGTGTGAGGAGTTAGAAGTGTGGAGTGTTAGGAGGAGGAGGTGAGGAGATAAGTGTGATGTCCTGTGAAGAAAGCAGTGAGTTTAGTGCAGGAATCTCAAGTCCTAGACAGGCCCAGGAAGGTTGGAGAGCTGACATACTCCAGCTATTCAGTAGATCCTGTCCCCTGGCTGCCTAGCCATCGCCCTGAAGGAAGTCAGGCATCATTATCTTGTCAGCATGAGACTGTGGAGAGAACATTCTGGAACACGTGCTCCATAGCAAGTATCACAGGATCCAGGGGCCAAGGCCAGACCTGTGGAATATCCTGCCACCCTGACTATTGCACCCCGAAACTCTGAGCTATCAGGACCACATAACGTGAGTGGGGAATATTATGTACTAGTATCATGGTGGGCATCCTCCTATGAGCCAAATAGGAGCCCAGACGCACCTTAGGGCTGTAACACTGAAGTATAAGGGGCTAGGAACACCTTTCATCAAGTCTACCCTGCACCCCAGGACTTTGCTGTGTCACCAGGCGTACCCCGTTGTTTTGTATTGAAGAAACTGTTTAAGCATTTGTGCCTCCACACCCATGGAAGTAAAAGTTCAACTTTACAACCGTTTCTGTGTCTGACTCTGCACCGACAACATCAGGGCGCCCCAAACACCACCAGTCGGCACAGTATAGGGGAAGCGCCCCGGGGGAACAATCACCACCAACATTTGTGCAGCCCCCTCATCACCGGTACCAGTGGTGGTAACGTGGGACAGCACCAGCGCTGCGCCCTCGTGCCCAGAGACCGTGACAAGTCTGCGCTGTTTGCACCCCGCAATCCCAACTGCAGCGTTACCTTCCATCTGGTCACCGCAAGAAAAACTGGCGTCACGAACAGGATACGGGTGTGTGCCATTTTGAGAAAGTCGCCACGAAAAGTGCGCCAAATTGTCTCCAGAGCATCGGTCTTTATTGTGGACTTTGCTAAGATCAAGTTTATTCCCTGAGAGTGCTTGCCACAAAGAGGGGGAGCCCTAAACCCCTGAAGTAAGCCCTAAAGACTGTCCTCTCAGTGTGTTACAGCCCTGGAAGAGTTAAAACGCCCAGGACTTGTTTGCTGCGCCACATCGCTGTGTAAGAACGCCCACAAAGGGTTAACTGTACCTTGCAAAAGTGCGGGAGATTTTTAGCACTGCCCATGAGGCCAGGAGACCCATCTGCCGCCATCTTAGGAGAGCCCAGAATGCTGAGCGCAATGCTCCAGCGCACCCATACAAGAAAGTGAAAGGCGAACGTGCCAGCGCCATTTCTGACTCTCCGGTGCCGCATCACCGTCCCTGCTGTGCACCGCTGATCTCTGGTCCACGCTGCAGTTGCTGTCAGTGAGTACTGTGCCTCCCTGTCCTTGTCTTCAGTCCTCCCACGGCCCCAGCGAGTGTTTTCCGTGTACAGTGTCCGTGGGGAGTGCCACCATTAAAGAGGGGGAGCACACTGTCAGCCTGCATCACAGTGACCCTGTTAATAGCTACAGCATTCTTAAAGGGACAGAATTCCAAGTTGTAGTCTCCATTCCCTGCCAGCAAGCAGTTGAGTTTCTTAAAGAGACGGCGACCTAATTTCAGTCATACCTGCAAACAACATGACTGAGCAAAGTGACATTGTGCCATCTGTTTCTAGTGATCCAGCAGTGCCCATGGCGAGCAGCCTACCATTCTCCATGCCATTTTACCCTGGCGCACCATGGCTGCCGCGCTACAAAGGGGAGGCGCATACCCTCAGGGACTTTCGTGAGAAGATGCTGTCTCTCTTCCAGTTCTATCCTCTGAATACAGAACAGCAGATACAGATCCTGCTGGGCCAGCTTGAGGGTGCTGCAGCTAGGGAGGTCAAATCCTGGCCTGCCTCTGACAAAAGAACCCCTGGGCAAATTCTGGACAAACTCCAGGTGAACTTTGACGTGCGATCTGTCTCCGAGGTAAAGATGCGCTTCTTTTCCAGACGACAACTACCTGGGTGAGACCCTGCGGGACTATGCTTTATCCCTCCAAGAGGCGTTCAGAGCTGTGGTGCAAGTGGATCCACGTGAAAATGTGGACTCTGATAAAATCTTGCTTGACCGCTTCATAGAAGGGGCGGGTACCACATTGCTCCAGAGTCAGTTGCGAATGCTTGCTGCACAACATCCCAGCATCACGTTTGCTGACTTCAAGGCCCTTGCCATCCAGGTCTTGGGACAGGAGCAGCCCCAGCCGAGCCCAGTCATCTGTGCTCCCTCACCTGGACCCTCAACAAGCATTGCTCCAGTTGTCCTGCCACTACCTCTGGGTACCTCACCTGCTGCCCAAACTGCGCAGACTACACCAGCAGACTCCAGAGATGACCTTCTGGCCCGAGTGGATCATCTGACCCGTGCCATGGAACAGATCACCGTCCGTCTAGATCGTCTGACCCAGCCGTCTTCATCGTCCAGTGATCCTTTGCGAAGTCTCAACATCTCACCTGAGTCGCCACCCAGACGTCCGTCTTCAGTGAAACCTCCGCAGAGTGAGAGGCCATACTGTACCTATTGCCATAGATATGGACACACCAGGCCTCAGTGTTTTCAGTTAAACGGGCCACCCCCGAGGCAGCGGGCCGCCCCTCGGGAGGAAAGAAGAAGGGCCCAGGTGAATCTTCAGTGCCATTGTCACGCTTCGTCTCAGCCTGCCCACACATCACAATCCGGGTGAACGGCGTCCCTCTGACAGCGTTGGTGGACACTGGATCTCAGGTAACAACCCTGCGCAAGCAGGTGTTCCTTGAACATTGGGACTTAGGTGTGTTGAATAGAACACCTGACACATGGATAAATCTGTGTGCCAGCAATGGACAGCCCATACCACAGCAGGGTTATTGGGAACCCACTATCCAGATTGGGGACTTGAAACTGCCTAGACAGGGTGTAATTGTCACTGATGTAGAGGATGATAGGTTTGCAGTTGTAATATTAGGCATGAATGTTTTACGCCATTGCTTTGCAGAAGTGTTGGATGCCTTGCATGCCTCTCTCCTTACAGCTTCTCCCAGTGACCAGCAGACCATTCAGCGGGCCATTCGTGTACTCAATGCCCAGCACAAGTTCGCCAACAAACAAGGTGAAATTGGTCGAGTCCGGATCCAAGATACCCGTCCAGTAACCCTACAGCCTGGAACAGAAACTATGGTGTGGTGCCGTGCCCGTCCGGGCATAGAAAATCAGGACTACGAGGCCTTGCTACAACCCATACAGGTAGATGGCCAACCACTTGTCATGGCTGCCCGCAGCCTTGTCACAGTTTCCAATGGACGTGTTCCTGTCCGCTTAGTCAACTTGGGCGATGCTCCCGTGAACCTCCACAAGTTCCACTCTGTGGCCCTGCTACACCGGTTAGCACCAGAAGACATTCTCTCTGGTGATTCTACCGCCACACAGCGTTCCACCCAAGCTGCTGAGAACATTCAGAATGGAGCCACGAAGTCCTGGTGGGATGAATTGAACGTGGGAGACGCCAATATCCCTATAGAGCACATTAATGGGGTTCGCAATGTGGCCAAGCGTTACCAACAGGCATTCAGCAAACACCCATTGGACTTTGGTAAGACCACGACCATACAACATCGCATTCTGACTGGCGACCACCATCCAATCAAGGAGCGTCACCGTCCAATACCACCCGCGATGTACCAACCGGTGAAAAAGTTGATCCAAGAGATGCGAGATGCTGATGTCATCCGGGAGAGTAACAGCCCCTGGGCAGCCCCGCTAGTCCTTGTCAAGAAGAAAGACGGAACCCTACGATTTTGTGTGGACTATCGTAAACTCAACAACGTCACGCACAAAGACGCATACCCATTGCCGCGGATTGAGGAATCTCTAACGGCTTTGGGATCAGCTACCTGTTTCTCGACCCTGGACTTAACCAGTGGATACTGGCAAGTCCCTATGGTGCCTGAAGATCGTGAAAAGACTGCGTTTACGACCCCGATGGGACTCTTTGAATTCAATAGTATGCCATTTGGGCTATGTAATGCCCCAGCCACATTCCAACGGCTTATGGAGAGGTGCCTCGGCCATGAGAATTTCCAGAGTGTACTACTGTACCTGGACGATGTTATTGTATTCTCCCGGACATACCAAGAACACCTTCGTCACCTGTCCGAGGTATTCAAGGTACTTATACAGCACGGCCTAAAGTTGAAGCCCTCCAAGTGCTACCTGTTGAAACCCCAAGTTCACTACCTTGGGCATGTCGTGAGCGCACAAGGCGTCCAACCTGATCCTGAAAAGATCACTGCCGTCCAGAACTGGCGAAGACCGACTACCGTCAAAGAAGTCCGAAGCTTCCTTGGATTCGCAGGTTACTACCGGCGTTTCATACCACACTTCGTCCAAGTAGCCGAGCCTCTGAACGAGTTGTTGCGCGGTTGTCCCAGAGAAAACTACACCCGAAAGCTTCCGGTAGACTGGACAGCGCGTCAAGAGGAAGCCTTTCAAGCACTTAAAGCACTTCTGACGCAACCACCAATTCTAGCCTATCCCGACTACAGTCAGCCATTCCGCTTGTACACAGATGCAAGTCACCAAGGTTTGGGTGCAGTGTTGTCCCAGGTTCAGGACAAGAAAGAGCGAGTCATCGCCTACGCCAGCAGGAGTCTGAGAGGTGTGGAGAAGAACGACCAGAACTATAGTTCTTTCAAACTCGAACTTCTGGCGCTTGTCTGGGCCGTGACAGAGAAGTTTAAAGACTACCTGGCTGCCACACCCTTTACCGTGTACACAGATAACAATCCGTTGGCGCATCTGGACACTGCTCGACTGGGAGCCCTTGAACAACGGTGGGCCTCAAGACTCGCGAATTACAAGTTCTCTGTCAAGTATCGCAGTGGCAAGTCCAACGCTAACGCTGATGCACTCTCAAGGTTGCCTGTGGGAGAAGAACCACCCCGAGAAGACATCTGGGAAGAGGTGGAGATGCCGCCATTCTACAACAAGTTTGCCCAACAGGTTGCTATTGGTGTCCCTGTAGAAGGAGAATCTCTGGCGAAAACAGCTGCCGAATCCCTCCAGGAGCCATCTCTGTGGAAAACGTTCCAAGAAGAGAGCAGAGTTTTAGGAGAATTGTCAGATTTCCTTCTTACAGGAAGAATACCAACC
This sequence comes from Leptodactylus fallax, assembly GCA_947044405.1. NCBI lineage: Eukaryota > Metazoa > Chordata > Amphibia > Anura > Leptodactylidae > Leptodactylus > Leptodactylus fallax. The sequence continues at coordinate 18,972 of CAMRHE010001852.1, read as the reverse complement.
CGTGTAAAGAGAGGTCTTCATGACGTGGAATTAAAACGCCTTTGGCGACAGAGGAAGCGCCTGTTTGTCCAACGAGGCCTTCTACATAGAAACACTCTTGATCCTGTCACAGGTGAAAGGCTTCATCAGATCCTCGTACCAAGAAGAGACGCACAGATGATACTTGAGGCGTATCATGACAGATCCGGTCACTTCGGGGTACAAAAGACCGAAGCTACCATCCGTCGTCGCTTCTATTGGGTTGGGATGAGGAGTGACATTGAGAGTTGGTGCCGAGAGTGTCCCGCCTGTAGTATCACCAAGGAAGGTCGAAGAGATCAGAAGGCCCCTCTACATCCAATTAAGACTCAAAAGCCGTGTGAAATTGTTGCTCTGGACCATGTGAAGTTGGGTCCCACACGTTCCGGCTACAGCTACACTCTGACAATGGTGGATCATTACTCCAAGTTCCTTGTCATCGTGCCTGTCAGAGATCTTACAGCAAGAACTACGGCTGAGACCTTCTACGCAGAGTTTGTCCGCCATTACGGTTGTCCTGAGCATATCCTCACCGACCGTGGATCGGCGTTTGAATCCCAATTGTTCCGTGAGCTGTGTCAGTTCCAAGACTGCAAGAAGTTGCGAACCACAGCGTATCACCCTCAAGGGAATGGAATGTGCGAGAAGGCAAATCAAGTGATCATTGGCATGCTAAGAACAGCCGCAGTTACACCTGGTGTTGAGTGGCCTGAGCGTATCAAGGACTTGGCCTATATTTACAACAACACACCCCAAACATCTACGGGATACGCACCATTTTATCTAATGTTTGGAAGACAAGGTCAACTTCCTTCAGACTTAACCCTTGGTGTGAAGGTCCCTGACACCATCAATCCACTACCCATAACAGACTGGGTTGTTGAACACCGCCGACGTATGGAGGAAGCTAAAGAGATAGTTGAAACGCGCATGGATGAAGTTCGTAGGAGACAACAGGAGGATTACAACCATCACGCCCATGCAGCGCCCCTGAAAGTTGGCGACCGTGTATGGTTAAGGAATAACCATCGGAATGGGAAATTGGATCCATTCTGGGAGAAAGAACCATACAGTGTCATCTCCATACCATATCCTGAATCCGACGTGTATGAGATCTCTAAACCTGGGAGACAGCCCCAAGTAGTACACCGAAACCGTCTGAAGCTGTGCCTTAAAGAAGGACTACCCACAGAGGTGCCCCCAGCTGAGACAACGAGTACAGAGATCTTGTCACCTTCTGAAGCGAAAGAGAGACCCCCAACGTTAACTGAGCTTATGTGGGCGCCTAAACTACTACCATTTAGCTGCTATCCACCAATTGCTCTAGTGCAAGAGAACCCTTCGACAGATGATTTAATTGATTTCAGTGACTCTGTTCCTGATTCAAATCTCGTTCCACTTAGGCGTTCTGAGCGTACTACAAAAGGCATACCTCCAACACGCTATAGTGATGCCATGGCTGTCCTCGGGTAAAAGAGGTTAACTGTCTCTGCTTCTGTATATATGTTATTCCTGCTCTGATTACATTAATGTTTTTCCTGTGTGTATATACAGTATATATATAATATCTTGCCATGTAATATAGTATTTACATTTATATGCAACAATCCAAGCCATAGTGCCTGGCTCACCGAGCCAAGGAAGTTCTGTTACCCCATTGCGGTATGGACATTGGTGCTAGAGTGCCTACTCTTCCTTACAGAAAGGACTGTTTATTGTTTCTCAGAGAGACTCTCATGATAATGGACACTCACGAAATTTGTGCCAGAGAGCCTCTGGACCCATTTGCACTACTGTTGTTTCTATATGGACTGTCTGATGGTACCGCCAAAAGGTTCCATAAGTCTACGTTTAATTATCTCTCAGTTACCCTTCAGACTTCTCATGGACATTCCAGGACTATGCCGGGAGGTCTTACCTCAAGTTTCTAAGTATTATATTTTTCTAAACTGTTAGTGACATTTGCACTTTATTCGTATTTATTAACGTTATGTTACATTTCTCACCTTCACCCCAGCCCGTCGCCGAGGTCGGCTCAGTGAAAGAGGGGGAGTATGTGGCATCCCAGAGCTAGCTATGGCTGGGCTGAGGGTGATCTCTGTAGTCATTGTATTATTTCCTGTTGCTTCATAGCCTGTGTGACATAGCAGGGGTCTTGAGTCTCTGAGTCTCACACAACACAGTGCCACCTAGTGAGCCTCACACATGCATTACACCTCCCATAGGATTGAATAGTAACCAAATGTCCCACGCCACCGCACCCCCCCCCAAAAGGCAACCCCCCCGCACCCCCCCGCGCCCCCCCCCCACCCCCACCCCCCCCAGGACCCCCCCGCGAGGGGTGACAGAGGTGGAGGGGTAGGAGGGGGGGGGGGGGGGGTAGAGTGTGGTGCCCCCTGAAGAAACCAGGGAGTTAACCCCGGAACCACAACCCCCCCACCCCCCCCCCGAGGGGGGGGGGCGCGCCCCCCCCCCCCCTACACAAGACCCCCCCCCCCCCCCCCCCCCCCCCCCCCCCCAAGGAAGCCCCCCCCCCTTTATCTCCCCACCAGCAGAGGGGGGGGGGAAATCCCGCACCCCCCCCCCCCCCCCAAGAACCACACCACCCAGGGCCCCAGCCCCCCCCCGGGGGATACCCCCCCCCCCCCACCCTTGCCCCCCCCAACCCTGGGCCAACCAGGCCCCCACACCTGGGGGGGGGATTTTTTTGACCAAGTTCCAGGGGGGCCCCCCCCCATGAGCCAAATGGCCCCCCCCAGGAGCCCAGACGCACCTTAGGGCTGTAACACTGAAGTATAAGGGGCTAGGAACACCTTTCATCAAGTCTACCCTGCACCCCAGGACTTTGCTGTGTCACCAGGCGTACCCCGTTGTTTTGTATTGAAGAAACTGTTTAAGCATTTGTGCCTCCACACCCATGGAAGTAAAAGTTCAACTTTACAACCGTTTCTGTGTCTGACTCTGCACCGACAACATCAGGGCGCCCCAAACACCACCAGTCGGCACAGTATAGGGGAAGCGCCCCGGGGGAACAATCACCACCAACATTTGTGCAGCCCCCTCATCACCGGTACCAGTGGTGGTAACGTGGGACAGCACCAGCGCTGCGCCCTCGTGCCCAGAGACCGTGACAAGTCTGCGCTGTTTGCACCCCGCAATCCCAACTGCAGCGTTACCTTCCATCTGGTCACCGCAATATCCTTATATGCTGATGACATCATACTATCCCTAACTCATCCAGAAACATCTCTGCCAGCTGCTATTGACATTATCAAACAATACGGAGCCCTCTCCTTTTATAAAATCAATGAATCTAAAACACAAATTCTCCCTTTGAACATTCCCATGCTACTTCTGGAACATCTCAAGGAGAATTTTCCATATGACTGGAGATCAACGAATCTGGATTACCTAGGGATCAAGATCACTCCCTCAATCTTACAAGTGTCCAAAACCAATTACATGCCCCGACTGATAGATCTAGAGAAGGAATTTCAAGCCTACGCGAAATATACCTTGTCATGGTTAGGTAGGATATCTGCCTTTCAAATGATGCTGCTTCCGAAAATACTATACTTATTTAGGACTATTCCTATAGCACCTCCTTCCATATTCCTCCAAAAGATCAACGCTATGTTCAATAAGCTTATTTGGAACTCCAAAAGCCAAGACTTCTGTCTTCCATCCTATACAGAAAGTGGGGTGTGGGAGGTTTGGGAGTACCAAACATTTTTGACTACTACATAGCCTCTCACCTTTCTACCTTAAAGGATTGGTGGCATAATAATGCCTCCAAATCTTGGATACATATTGAGTCCCATATGGTACCACACCATAACCTCAAATCCTGGCTCCTCTACTCCCTTTGGACGGAGGCGGTACCCTCTCTCTCGTCTCCAATTCTACAACACATTACTGATAACTGCCGCCATATTCACCACACTACAGGAAAGAAACAGACACTAAACATTACGCAGGCCCCAAATGAATTCCTGTAACAAGCAGTCCTCGATCTTGATTTGTCCACCTGGAAATCATCTGGTATTACCTCTGTTTCACAGTTATGGAGTGATGACTCGATAATCCCATTCCAGTCTCTTCAATCTACCTTCTCATTACCCTCCAAATGCCTCTTCACTTACCTAAGAATTAAACACTTCCTTTCCTCCAACCACAACAAACAAGTAACTTACAATAAATCTCTGTTGGATCTCCTCAAAACTCCCAATCCTTCCACTAAAATTCTTAGCTCCATTTACAATACCATGGGCTCTAAAGACCACTTGACCAAATCTACTCCATTCCTTAGCTGGGAAACTCAACTTCAGTAAACATATTCGGTCACACAGTGGCAAAAAGCCTTGGCCTTCACTAAGAAGACCTTCCGGTGTGTGACCCACTACGAAACCACTGTCAAAATCCTCCTTCACTGGTACTACACTCCAGAGCGACTACACCGAATGTACCCACAGACCTCGAGTTCCTGTTGGAGGGGATGCGGCGAGAAAGGATCTCTACTTCATATAGTGTGGACATGTCCTCAAATAGTGCCATACTGGCAAGACGTCTTCCGCTGGATATCATCCTTAGTGAGACTTTCTATACCTCCCTCACCTGCTTTGGCACTACTGTTCCTACAGATTGACTCCTTCCCAGCATCCCACAGAGTGATGATTGGTCACGCTTTACTATCAGCCACATTGGCTCTTCTACGCAACTGGAAATCATCTACCATTCCATCTAGGAAAGACTTGGTGAATATGGTGGAGCAGACCTACCAATATGAGAAGATTCTTTCCCATGGAGTTTTTGGGGACAGCGAGTTCCAAAGAAACTGGCTCCCATGGACATTACATATCCATAAACACCCGCTGTAAAACTGACTCTGTCTTTTCTTCCCCGACGTTTGCCTCTACAGTGTCACATTAATATTATTATTATTATTGTCACCTTATGTTGTTCTATACCTGCGTTAACTTCTTTCATTTGATCAAGGGACTTTCTCATCTCTTATATATCTACTGTAAAATTTTCTCTGCATGTTATTTCATTGTCCACTACTTGTCTATTGTGACCTATAGCTACTCTACTCGATTATATGCTAATACTTTTTGAATGTTGTTACATAACCTTTAAAAATTTAATAAAACTGATTGAATATAAAATCATAGCATCTCCAAATCTACTATACCCTTTACAAATGGTCCTGATTCTTCTGAGCACAGACATATTAACATCCTCAATTCCAAACTCAACAGATATATCTGGACAGGAAAGAAACCGAATACAGCATTATCCAAATTGATGATGGTTTTCTTGAGGGAAGGGTCAATGTCCCTCTAATCTAAGGGGCTATAATTTGGCATGCTTGCTTCGGCATGACAATGATTAGCTCAACAACATGGACCACTGCTAGTTCCCACTTTTGGAGTGCCTGTTTGCGGCTCATTTGCAGGCTTTACTCCATACAAGATACTTTAAAGGGGTATTCCCATGAACATAACCATATCTATATTTCTAGATAATTAAAAGTTAAACATTTTTGCAAATATAAGTAGTTAAAAATTCTGCAGAGTTTTAAAGATTTTCTTTAACCATCTTAGTGGTGACAGTCTGTTGTCTTGATCAGTTGCCAATGGATACCACAAATGCAGAAACTTTCTATGGTCAGAAACCCAGCCATGATTTTCTTATTGTAGCTGGGTTATCAGGCAGGGACACTACATGTATGAGAAGATATCCCGGCCACAATAAGCAAATCGTAGCTGATTTTATGACCTTAGAAAGGTCCTGCATTCATGGTCGTATCCACTGGCAACCGATCAAGACAACAACTTGTGACCACAAGATATTTAGAGAAAATCTTTAATACTCTGCAAAATGTTTAATTACTTAGATTTGCAAAAATGTTTAACTTTTAATTACTACAAATTTAAAAATGGTTAGGTTCATGGGAATACCCCTTTAAGCTCCCAAGACTATTGAAACAGCCTATCATATTGAGAGATAGTAGCTATGTGTATTGAAATCCATAGGCATTTTAACCTTCTCTTCTTGATCATGAAGTATGTATATGTACTTTTGGGGGTTACTATGAATCCCCAGTGGGAAGTGACAATCGAGGAGTGGCGCACTGAAGAGCTAAAGAGGTAGACACCTCTTTTTAGCTGTTAAACCTTGGGGATAAACATTGGTGCGAGTGAGTAGTCCAAGCAAAAAGCAACAAGCACTTTCAGTAATGTAGTACAGTGCCTTGCAAAAGTATTCATACCCCTTGAACTTTTTCACATTTTGTCAACTTACAACCAAAAACTTAACTGAATTTTATTGAGATTTTAAGTGAGAGACCAACACAAAGTAGCAGATAATTGTGAAGTGGAATGAAAATTATACATGGTTTTCAAAATTTTAATCAAATAAAAATCTGAAAAGTGTGACGTGCAAAAGTATTCAGCCCCCTATATCTCAATACTTTGTGGAGCCACCTTTCACTGCAATTACAGCTAAAAGTCTTTTGGGGTATCCAAAAGCTGGGTACCAGCTTTGTGCATCTAGAGACTGAGATTTTTGCCCATTCTTCTTGGCAAAATAGCTCAATCTCAGCCAGATTGGATGGAAAGCGTCTGTGAACAGCAATTTTCATGTCTTGCCACAGACACTCAATGGGATTTAGGTCTGGACTTTGACTGGGCCATTCTAACACATGAATATTCTTTGATCTAAACCATTCCACTGTAGCTCTGGCTGCATGTTTAGGGTCATTGTCTTGCTGGGAAGTGAATCTCCTTCTCTGACTCAATTCTTTTGCAGCCTCCAACAGGTTTTCCTCCAGGATTGCCATGTTTTTAGCTCCATCCATCTTCCAATAAACTCTGACCAGCTTCCCTGTCCCTGCTGAAGGAAAGCATTCCAACAGCATGATGCTGCCACCACCATGTTTCACAGTGGGGATGGTTTAGAGTGTTTAGGGTGTTCAGGCTGATGAGCAGTGTTACTTTTCCGCATAGCGCTTTGCATTTAAGCCAAAAAGTTCAACTTTGGTCTCATCTGACCAGAGCACCTTCCTCTACATGTTTGCTGTGTCCCCTACAGTGGGGAAAAAAAAGTATTTAGTCAGCCACCAATTGTGCAAGTTCTTCCACTTAAAAAGATGAGAGAGCCCTGTAATTGACATATTAGGTAGACCTCAACTATGAGAGACAAAATGAGAAAACAAAGCCAGAAAATCACATTGTCTGATTTTTTAAGAATTTTTTTGCAAATTATGGTGGAAAATAAGTATTTGGTCAATAACAAAAGTTCATCTCAATACTTTGTTATATATCCTTTGTTGGCAATGACAGAGGTCAAACGTTTTCTGTAAGTCTTCACAAGTCTTCACAAGGTTGGCACACCCATTCCCCCATGCAGATCTCCTCTAGAGCAGTGATGTTTTGGGGCTGTCGCTGGGCAACATGGACTTTCAACTCCCTCCAAAGGTTTTCTATGGGGTTGAGATCTGGAGTCTGGCTAGGCCACTCCAGGACCTTGAAATGCTTCTTATGAAGCCACTCCTTTGTTGCCCTGGTGGTGTGCTTGGGATCATTGTCATGCTGAAAGACCCAGCCACGTTTCATCTTCAATGCCCTTGCTGATGGCAGGAGGTTTGTGCTCAAAATCTCACGATACATGGCCCCATTCATTCTTTCATGTACGTGGATCAGTCGTCCTGGTCCCTTTGCAGAGAAACAGCCCCAAAGCATGATGTTGCCACCCCCATGCTTCACAGTAGGTATGGTGTTCTTTGGATGCAACTCAGCATTCACTCTCCTCCAAACTAGACGAGTTGTGTTTCTACCAAACAGTTCTACTTTGGTTTCATCTGACCATATGACATTCTCCTAATACTCTTCTGGATCATCCAAATGCTCTCTATCAGAGGTCTTGTATGCCTTCCATTTTCTAATTATTGCTCCCACAGTTGATTTCTTCACACCAAGCTGCTTGCCTATTGCAGATTCTGTCTTCTCAGCCTGGTGCGGGTCTACAATTTTGTTTCTGGTGGCCTTCCACAGCTCTTTGGTCTTCACCATAGTGGAGTTTGGAGTGTGACTGTTCTACCAAACAGTTCTACTTTGGTTTCATCTGACCACATGACATTCTCCCAATACTCTTCTGGAACATCCAAATGCTCTCTAGCAAACTTCAGACGGGCCCGGATATGTACTGGCTTAAGCAGGGGGACACGTCTGGCACTGCAGGATCTGAGTCCCTGGCACACTGTAGTGTGTTACTGACAGTAGCCTTTGTTACGTTAGTCCCACCTTTCTGCAGGTCATTCACTAGGTCCCCCCGTGTGGCTCTGGGATTTTTGCTTACCGTTCTTGTGATCATTTTGACCCCACGGGGTGAGATCTTGCGTGGAGCCCCTGATCGAGGGAGATTATCAGTGGTCTTGTATGTCTTCCATTTTCTAATTATTGCTCCCACAGTTGATTTCTTCACACCTAGCTGCTCGCCTATTGCAGATTCAGTCTTCCCAGCCTGGTGCAGGTCTACAATTTTGTTTCTGGTGTCCTTCCACAGCTCTTTGGTCTTCACCATAGTGGAGTTTGGAGTGTGACTGTTTGAGGTTGTGGACAGGTGTCTTTTATACTGATAACAATGTCAAACAGGTGCCATTACTACAGGTAATGAGTGGAGGACAGAGGAGCCTCTTAAAGAAGAAGTTACAGGTCTGTGAGAGCCAGAAATATTGCTTGTTTGTAGGTGACCAAATACTTATTTTCCACCATAATTTGCAAATAAATTCTTAAAAAATCAGATGTGATTTTCTAGATATGTTTTCTCATTTTGTCTCTCATAGTTGAGGTCTACCTATGATGTCAATGAGGCCTGCCTCATCTTTTTAAGTAGGAGAACTTGCACAATTGGTGGCTGACTAAATACTTTTTTTCCCCACTGTATATGGCTTGTGGCAAACTGCAAATGGCACTTCTTACACATGTGGACAAAATTGTTGGTACCCCTCGTTTAATGAAAAAAAAAACCCACAATGGTCACAGAAATAACTTGAATCTGACAAAGTAATAATATATAAAAATTCTATGAAAATGAACAAATGAAAGTCAGACATTGCCTTTCAACCATGCTTCAACAGAATTTAAAAAAAAAAAAAACTCATGAAACAGGCCTGGACAGAAATGATGGTACCCCTGAAAATAATGTGACCAAAGGGACATGTTAAATCAAGGTGTGTCCACTAATTAGCATCACAGGTGTCTACAATCTTGTAATGAGTCAGTGGGCCTGTATATAGGGCTACAGATACTCACTGTGCTGTTTGGTGACATGGTGAGTACCTCACTCAGCATGGACCAGAGGAAGCGAAGGAAAAAGTTGTCTCAGGAGCTTAGAAAGAAACTTATAGACAAGCATTTTAAAGGTAAAGGTTATAAGACTATCTCCAAGCAGCTTCATGTTCCTGTGACTAGAGTTGCACATATTATTCAGAAATTTAAGATCCATGGGACTGTAGCCAACCTCCCTGGACGTGGCCGCAGGAGGAAAATTGATGACAAATCAAAGAGAAGGATAATACGAATGGTAACAAAAAAGCCCAGAAAAACTTCTAAATAGATTAAAAGTGAACTTCTAGCTCAAGGAACATCAGTGTCAGATCGCATCAGCCGTCGTTGTTTGAGCCAAAGTGGACATCATGGGAGACGTCCAAAGAGGACACCATTGTTGAAATCAAATCATAAAAAAGCCAGACTGGAATTTGCCAAACTATATGTTGACAAGCCACAAAGCTTCTGGGAGAATGTCCTATGGACAGATGAGACAAAAATCGAATTTTTGGGCAAGGCACATCATCTCTATGTTGACAGACGGAAAAATGAAGCATATCTTGAAAAGAACGCTCTCCCTACTGTGAAACATGGAGGAGGCTCTGTTATGTTCTGGGGCTGCTTTGCTGCATCTGGCACAGGGTGTCTTGAATCTGTGCAGGGTACAATGAAATCTCAAGACTATCAAGGGATTCTGGAGAGAAATGTGATGCCCAGTGTCAGAAAGCTTGGTCTCAGTCGCAGGTCATGGGTCTTGCAATAGGATAATGACCCAAAACACACAGCTAAAAAGACCCAAGAATGGCTAAGAGGAAAACATTGGACTATTCTGAAGTGGCCTTCTATGAGCTCTGACCTAAATCCTATTGAGCATCTTTGGAAGGAGCTGAAACATGCCGTCTGGAAAAGGCACCCTTCAAACTCGAGACAACTGGCGCAGTTTGCTCATGAGGAGTGGGCCAAAATACCTGTTGAGAGGTGCAGAAGTCTTATTGACAGTTACAGGAATCGTTTGATTGCAGTGACTGCCTCAAAAGGTTGTGCAACAAAATATTAAGTTAAGGGTACCATCATTTCTGTCCAGGCCTGTTTCATGAGTTTTCTTTTTTTTTTTTTAATTCTGTTGAAGCATGGTTGAAAAGCAATGTCTGACTTTCATTTGTTCACTTTCATAGATTTTTTATATATTATTACTTTTGTCAGATTCAAGTTATTTCTGTGACCATTGTGGGTTTTTCTTTCATTAAACGAGGAGTACCAACAATTTTGTCCGCATGTGTATGTCTTCTTTCAACATTGGTTTCTTCTTGCCACTCTTCCGTAAAGGCCAGATTTGTGGAGTGTATGACTTATAGTTGTCCTGTGGACAGATTCTCCCACATGAGCTGTGGATTTCTGCAGCTCCTCCAGTGTCACCATGAGCCTCTTGGCTGCTTCTCTGACCAGTGCTCTCCTTGCTTGATCTGTCAGTTTAGGTGGATGGCCATGTCTTGGTAGGTTTGCAGTTGTAGAATACTTTTTCCATTTTTGGTGATGTTGCTTTTCCTTGCCATCCTCTGACCTGGGAATATTTGAACACAGGAAAACACCTCTTCTACTACACATAATATTGTTAGTAGCCATGCAACTTTACTTCTACACTGGCTGTCCCCAAGGTATTTCCTCTCTTTTGGAATTCACATGCCCCTTACACTGATCAGCATGGATCTAATAGAAGTTTAAAGAAATAAGGAAACACAGACCTAAAACGTCTTTAATAAATAGAAGCAAAATTTTATTAGAGATAGTTTCATGAGGGCCTTTCATGGCTGTAAGTGTTCGCACCCCTGAAATGTTTACAGAAAATTCTCCCTTAAAATTATTGCAATCACACATGTTTTGTTATACACATGTTTATTTCTTTTGTGTGCATTGGAACAACAAAAAAAAAATTAGAAAAAAGGCAAATTGGACATAATCTCACACAAAACTCCAAAAATGGGCCATACAAAAGTGTTGGCACCTTTTTAAAATTGTGGGTAAATAACTTTGTGATGCTCGTTCAAAATTGCCTGTGACAAGTAACAGGTGTGGGCAATATGAAAATCACACCTGAAACCAGATAAAAGGAGAGAAGTTGACTTAATCTTTGCATTGAGTGTCTCAGTAGCATAACTAGGAATTGCTGGGCCCCAAGGCGGACATTTGACATGGCCCCCCCCAAACCGTCGCCCCCTCCCCACACACAAACTGCATTCTTGCGCACACTATTATGCACCATAGTGGCCCCAGCACACTATTATGCCCCATAGTGGCCCCTTCACACAGTATTATGCCTCATAGTGGCCCCTGCACATAGTATTATGCCCCATAGTGGCCACTGTACACAGTATTATGCCCCATAGTGGACCACCCATGAATGAATATTATACATTATTATATTAATATTGAGTATAATGATCGGAGACCCAGGGGAGCATACAAACATAAAAAATAATGCTACTTACCTCTCTCTGGCTTCGATGCACTCCGGTGCGCTACTTCGGCCATCTTCAATGTTGGATCAGATCTCGCGTGATCCAGGCCGGCGTCGCGACTGCAGAGCGCTGGAAAGGTAATTTACAATGTTTTTTATGTTCCCTCAACTCTCCTGGGCCCCCGATCATTATACTCAGGGGTCTGAAAAGCAGTGTTTGTAGGGTTCGCAGTAGTGTGCCACACTAAGGATGGAGAACAGACAGAGGAGAAGAGAACTGTCTGAGAACTTGAAAACCGAAATTGTGGACAAATATTAACAATCTCAAGGTTACAAGTCTGTCTCCAGAGATCTTGATGTTCCTTTGTCAACGGTGTGCAACATAACCAAGATGTTTACAACCCATGGCACTGTAGCTAATCTCCATGGACCTGGATGGAAGAGAAAAATTGCTGAAAGGTTGCAATGCAGGATAGTCCGAATGGTGCATAAGCATCCCCAATCAATTTCCAAAGAAATTCAAGCTGTCCTGATGGCTCAAGGTGCATCAGTGTCAGCGTGGACTATCCGTCGACATTTGAATGAAATGAAACGCTATGGCAGGAGACCCAGGAGGGCCCCACTACTGACACAGAGACATAAAAATGCTAGACTGCAGTTTGCCTAAATGTACATGAGTAAGCCAAAATTCTGGGAAAACGTCTTGTGAACAGAATGAGACCAAAATGGAGCTTTTTCGTAAAGCACATCATTCTACTGTTTACAGAAAACAGAATGAGGCCTACAAAAAAAAAGAACACAGTACCAACAGTCAAATATGGTGGAGGTTCAAAGATGTTTTGGGATTGTTTTGCTGCCTCTGGCACTTGGTCCCTTGACTGTGTGCAAGGCATCATGAAATCTGAAGATTACCAGAGGATTTTGGGTCACAATTTATGACCCAGCAGGTTTGCGCGCCCCGCGGGAGAAGGATGTAAGAGACAGCCATTTTTGTCCTAAGCTTCTTTTGTCTGTATAAACTATTAATGTTGAATGTATTTCTGTGATTCTGTTCCTTTAAGACAGCAGCCATTGTAATTGTGACATGATGCTGGAGTGAGACCCCCCCCCTTTTATGTCAGCCTGCCTGTTCTGCAGACAGAGTGTGAGCAGAGAAGCAGGAAGTGACGAGACAGAGAGCAGCAGCCATCTTGGCAAGTGTTGTATTGAACTGGTGTGGAGATTTTTCTGTGCAGCTAAGCTGTATCTTGGTCCAGAGACAAACAGAGTGTAAAGAGACAACAGGACTAGTGAGTCCACGTGAAAGGAACTGTGCTCAGTGGCTGATCAGTGAGACTGACATTGTGACTGTGTATATGGATACCACAGATAGAGACTCGCAGTGCTGTTGATGTACTGGACAGCACCTGCTAAATCCTGGCTTACATCCCAGCTCAGTGTATGGATTCGGCAGGACTGTCAGTGTGCTGAGTGGAATCTGCTGTTGGATTACATTGCATTCAGTTGGTTTTCCTGTCTGTTAAAGAGGACTTCATTTCTCCCGAGATCCTGATAACCGTGAAGGGAGGACGCTTCACTATAAAAGAAAGGAACGACTTTGGGCCCCACCGCGCGCTTCTACGGACTGTAAGCGGTCCACCTGGACCACTGGGGAAAAGGGGGTGCACCCAAATGTGATGTCAGGGTCAGTTAGGGATAGTTTTGAGTATATTGTTCATTCAGTGTCCATACTGCAGAAGTGGACAGAGTAAAAGTAGAAACCATTGCAGAATTTGCCTTGAAATTGTTCATGCTATATTGTATATTTTGCTTGTCTTTATCCCTGTCATTTTACCTTTAACTAGCCTTTATTAACTTATAGTAAATATATTTTTTTTTTCTTGAACTACCGCGTGTGCGTTCATTTCTGGTTGCGGAGTCCAAACCACCTGCCTTGCTCTCGGTTCACAAATTGGCGTAGTCGGCAGGATCCGCTTACCAGAATGGACGGTGACGCACCCGTTCGGGAGAATGGTGCTAGAGGAAGAATGCCAGCAGGGGCTATAATGAGTCAGTTAGCTAAATTTGATGGCAATAATATGTCAGTGAGTATGTGGGTGGAACAGATACGAATGATACAGCGAATGTACCAGACCACACCAGAAGTACTAGTAGAGCTAGCAATATTGACATTACAAGGGGATGCTAAGACCACGGTGATACTGAGGCCATTTGAACAAAGGCAGACATTTGAGCGAGTAGTCCAGATTCTAGAAACCATCTATGGAGAAACTGCATTGCTGGGGTCTCTGCAGGCTCGGTTCTTCCAGAGGGTACAACAGGAGAATGAAAGCCTTCTCCAATATGCAAATGCCCTACAAGAACTGCTCCGAGATATTCAAAGGAAGGAAAGAGGGGGCTCGCCAGCCTTCTGTAACCCTGATCGGACTCTCCGTGACCAGTTTGTCCTGGGGATACGTGACGGCAGTTTAACTGTGACTATGCAGGATTTTATACGACGAGAGACTGATGCTAAATTCCATGATGTACAGGTAGAGGCCATCTCCCGTGCCAATAGTATGGTCCCGAAGCCCCAGACCGCAGTTGGAGTTACTTTGTCACAGGGGGCTAGTTCTGGCTCAGAGACAGTAGAAAAAGGGACGGTTAAAGAAATTCTCACAGTAATGCAGAAACTGCAAGAACAAATGGAACACTTGCACACTCGTTGTGATGAGCAGTCTATGAAAATTGCAGACTTCCAGAAGACTGGAGATGAAAGGGTGAGCCATCCACACCCAGCAAGTCAGAATCACCCACCACCCCCGCTGGAGGGGTGAGGATAGGACCTACCGAAGGGGGCCCAAACAGATGGCCAGAACGACGGGAGATACGCTGCTGGGAGTGTGGACGGATGGGCCACGTTGCTGCTAGATGTCCAGAGCAGCGACAAACTTATGAGAGACCGCCGTTAAACTGAAGTCCCCTGCTGCTGTAGGGCGTGTAGTAGGGGGAAACTGACAAGGAGACTATGTGGGGAGAATGCCCTGATGATGACCTGATCGCTGCAAGTCCTGTCATACAGGTGGAAATGGAGGGTATTCCGGTTACCGGGATGATTGACACGGGTTCCCAAGTAACGACCTTGAGTAGAGACTGTTATGAACGGTACTTCCGGCAACATGTGAAATATGATCCCCATACATTCGTACGAGTGGTCGCAGCTAACCAGTTACCAGTTCCGGTCGTGGGAGTGGCCTGGATGAATGTCCGGGTATGTGGCCAAGATCTAGGTAGGAAAGGCATTGTGGTGGTACAGGAGTCACATGAAGTAAAGGTCCCTGTCATTTTGGGGATGAATGTGTTAAAAGAATTAGATCAGATCCTCTTTGAAAAGAAAGGTCACGGTTATTGGAAAGAAACCACCACCCATCGGCCTACTCAAACAGCTTTCCAGCGGCTGATCCGGACATGTGGCTTACAGAAAAGTTCAGATGCACAGCGTCCTCTGGCTCGAATTTCAGTTCCTTTGCATACAAAAGTTACACTGCCACCCAGTCGGGAGACAATAGTGTCCATGCCCATAGGCACCTGTCGGAAACTAGAGGGCATAGCTGTGTTGGTAGAACCACTGCAGGCAGCCGAAGGAGGTGTTGATCCGCTAGTGGCCCGTTCCTTGGCAATAGTTCGCAATGGAAGAGTACCACTTCGATGTGTAAACACTCAGGACCAGAGTGTGGACCTGACCCCAGGGAGGCTGCTGGCTAACATCTATGTGACTCCGGAGGAAGTAAGGAAAGTAACTCCAATGCAGCTGAAGGCGACTGAAAGGGATGAGTGGACCGTAACGGTGTCCATGGGAGAAGATGAGGAACCCACCTCTGAATGGAATGGCTGTGCAATTCGAGAACAGATGAAGATGGATGTAAGTTCATGTTCTCTGGAATGGGTGCAGAAGGTAGATGAGCTGTTGTGGGAGAACCGAGCCACCTTTGCACGGTATGCTGAAGATTTTGGATGTACCACAGGGATCTACCATGAGATTCCCACAGGAGACACCCCTCCAATTAGAGAGCGCTACCGACAAATTCCTCCACAGTTGTATCAGGAAGTGAAAGAACTGTTAGCTAAGATGCTACAGGGTGGGATCATCCAAGAAAGCCAGAGTCCCTGGGCGGCTCCTGTGGTGTTAGTAAGAAAAAAAGATGGGTCCATCCGATTTTGCGTAGACTATCGGAAGTTAAATGCTTGCACCGTACGAGATTCCTACCCCTTGCCACGGATTGAGGAGTCCCTCTCAGCGCTAGGGAGAGCCCGGTACTTCTCCTCACTAGATCTGGCTAGTGGGTATTGGCAGATGCCGATGGCCACAAAAGACAAGGAGAAGACGGCATTCATCTTGCCCATGGGACTATACGAATTTAACCGGATGCCCTTCGGGTTGACAAATGCACCCGGAACGTTTCAGCGGTTGATGGAGAAATGTCTCAGTGACTTCAACTTTGAGTTCACTCTCATCTACTTGGATGACATTATAGTGTATTCTGCGACCTTTGAAGACCATCTCCACCAGTTGGGGCAAGTATTTCGAAGATTGCGGGAACATGGGCTCAAATTGAAACCCAGTAAATGTCGGTTGTTCCAATCTGAAATTGATTACTTGGGTCACCGCGTATCAGGAGAAGGGGTGAGACCATCAAGAGACAAGATAGCGGCTGTTCAAGATTGGCCGATACCGACTACCCTGCGAGAAGTGAGGGCGTTCCTTGGAGTAGCCGGTTACTATCGACGGTTTATTAAGGATTTCGCCAAGGTAGCAGCACCACTTAATGCTCTCCTACGAGGCACATCCGGTGGTCCAAAGAACCGGTCCGTGAAGTGGGGACCTGAACAGGAACAAGCCTTCCAGGCATTGAAGGATGCACTGACAACAGCCCCAATCTTGGCATATGCTGATTACCACTTGCCGTTCCAGCTATATACAGATGCAAGCCTGTATGGTCTTGGAGCAGTGCTTTCCCAGCTTCAGGATGGCCAGGAGAGGGTCATAGCGTACGGCAGCCGGTCTTTGAGAGATTCTGAAAGAAACCCCGAGAATTATAGTTCATTTAAATTGGAGCTGTTGGCACTGGTATGGGCCATGACTGAGAAATTCTCTGAATATTTGACCGGTGCTAAAGTTTTAGTACTGACTGACAACAACCCACTAGCTCACCTAGAAAATGCCAAGCTCGGGGCGTTAGAGCAGAGGTGGATAGCCCGAATGTCTACGTTCAATTACCGCATTAAGTATCGGTCCAAGACAGAGAACCAGAATGCTGACGGACTTTCTATGGTAACTGCCCAGACCCCCACAGAAGACGTGGATCATGAGTTGGAGCATGTGGAGGTGCCCGACTTCAGCAGATTTTCACAGGCCTTGACCGCCACTAATCAGTTTGAGATGGAGGGGACTGAAATGGCTCCTTTCTTTGGTCCCTCACGACAGGAATGGGCACAGATACAACAGACCCATGAGGGGCTGGCGCAGATGATCAAGTGTGTTGAGAAAGGCCAGAAGCCCTGTAGAGAGGAAAGAGAACGACTAACACGTGAGATATTATCTGTTTTGAGTCAGTGGGAAAAGTTGGAGATGAAAAATGGAGTGCTATGCCGAAAGGTCTATTTACCTTCTGAGATCGACATTCGATACCAAATTGTGGTGCCTAGTGAACTGGCTCGCTCGTTGGCAGTTGAGGCTCATAATAAGAATGGACATTTTGGTCATGAGAAGACCTTTCGTTGGTTACAGCGACTGATTTACTGCCCTGGTCTTCGTCAAATGGTCGAAGAAGTATGCCGCAGCTGTCGAACTTGTGAGATCCATAAGGCAATAGAACAGAGAGCTCCCCTGCAAACCATTGTGACCCAGGAACCTTTAGAAATCGTCATGATAGACTATCTAATGGTGGGCCCATCCAATAGCGGACACCAGTATTGCCTCGTAATGGTGGATCACTTCACCAAATTTGCGGTGGTAACCGCCACCAAGGACCAGACAGCTGAGTCAGCAGCTCGTGCTCTGTGCCAAGATTTCATTCGAGTATATGGGTGCCCCCAACGCATCCACTCCGACCAGGGCGCCTGCTTTGAGGGACACGTAATGAAAGAAGTTCAACGTATCTACGGGATAAAGAAGTCGCACACGACTCCATACCACCCTCAGGGAAATGGGGCCTGTGAAAGATTCAACAGAACTCTGCTACAGATGCTGCGGACTCTGGAGGAAGACAAGAAGTTACAGTGGCCTCAGTTCTTGTCTGAAATGGTGTGGGCCTATAACAATCAGGTCCATTCTACAACGGGGTACTCTCCTTATACACTTCTCTTTGGGCGGTCTGGGCGAAGTATAGGAGAATTACAGTTGAATGATGTGGATGGGTTCCTCCGAGGGATCCAACCTCTTGGGTGCGGGCGCATCGGCAGAGACTTGAGACAATCCATCGATTGCCGCCGCGCCCCCCGCCCCCACCCCCACCCCCCCCACCCCCCCCCCCCCGCGCCCCCCGCCCCACCCCCCCCCCCCGCCCCGGCCCCCCCCCAAAAAACCCCCGGGAAAAGGAAAACAGAAGGGGGGCCTTCCCCCTTCCCTTTGGTGGCCCGCAAGTAGGCGAACGGCCCGGGGCACCAGGCCCAGAAAGAAGGAACTGATTGTGTGTTCGAGTACTTCACCGAAATATGTTGCGCCTGTGTCATTCTGAAGGGACAAATCACGATGGGCCTGCCAATGTGAATGAGCTCCCACAGTCAGAGAATGGAGGTGCGGAATGGGCCTCCGACGAGGAGGATGATTGTTGGCCGATCCCTGCTCCTGGGGATGTTCCACCTGTGACTACTGTATCTCCGGCCTGTGCCCCCTCTGGTGCGGAATCCGCTGGTCCTTCTCAGCCCATAGCTGCAGCACCCCATAATATACCACCGGTCCTCAGACGGACCACTAGGCCAAATGCTGGTATTCCCCCCTGTTCGGTATGCGCAGGATGAGTTTGTTTGGCCTGCCATACATCGGTATACTACCACTCTGTGCATAAAAGTACAACCCTCTGGATATACAGTCATAGGCAGGGACTGCCAATCTTAAAGTGGGGGAATATGTAAGAGACAGCCAATGTTGTCCTAAGCTTCATTTGTCTGTATAAACTATTAATGTTGAAT
>CAMRHE010001851.1:0-27690 GCA_947044405.1 Leptodactylus fallax | reverse complement strand
AAGATGAGATACGGCAGGACATGGAGGTATACAGGCTCTGTATGGTATCCTGTAGTACATTTACCACAGATGTTACAGCTGGGCCTGTAGTCTGGATACAAGATGAGATACGGCAGGACATGGAGGTATACAGGCTCTGTATGGTATCCTGCAGTACATTTACCACAGATGTTACAGCTGTCCCTGTAGCCTGGATACAAGATGAGATACGGCAGGACATGGAGGTATACAGGTTCTGTATGGTATCCTGCAGTACATTTACCACAGGTGTTACAGCCGGGCCTGTAGCCTAGATACAAGATGAGATACGGCAGGACATGGAGGTATACAGGCTCTGTATGGTATCCTGTAGTACATTTACCACAGATGTTACAGCTGGGCCTGTAGTCTGGATACAAGATGAGATACGGCAGGACATGGAGGTATACAGGCTCTGTATGGTATCCTGCAGTACATTTACCACAGATGTTACAGCTGTCCCTGTAGCCTGGATACAAGATGAGATACGGCAGGACATGGAGGTATACAGGTTCTGTATGGTATCCTGCAGTACATTTACCACAGGTGTTACAGCCGGACCTGTAGTCTGGATACAAGATGAGATACGGCAGGACATGGCGGTATACAGGCTCTGTATGGTATCCTGCAGTACATTTACCACAGATGTTACAGCTGAGCCTGTAGCCTGGATACAAGATGATATACGGCAGGACATGGAGGTATACAGGCTCTGTATGGTATCCTGCAGTACATTTACCACAGATGTTACAGCCGGGCCTGTAGTCTGGATACAAGATGAGATACGGCAGGACATGGAGGTATACAGGCTCTGTATGGTATCCTGCAGTACATTTACCACAGATGTTACAGCTGGGCCTGTACAGTCATGGCCAAAAGTTTTGAGAATGATACAAATATTACTTTTTACAAAGTCTACTGCTTCAGTTTTTCTAATGGCAATTTGCATATACTCCAGAATGTTATAAAGAGTGATCAGCTTAACAGCAATTACTTGCAAAGTCAATATTTGCCTAGAAAATGAACTTTATCCCCCAAAACACATTTCAACATCATTGCAGCCCTGCCTTAAAAGGACCACCTAACATCGTTTCAGTGATTGCTCCATTAACACAGGTGTGGGTGTGGATGAGGACAGGGCTGGAGATCA
Source organism: Leptodactylus fallax (assembly GCA_947044405.1). Classification (NCBI taxonomy): domain Eukaryota; kingdom Metazoa; phylum Chordata; class Amphibia; order Anura; family Leptodactylidae; genus Leptodactylus; species Leptodactylus fallax. Next base: position 26,522 of record CAMRHE010001851.1, on the reverse strand, counting down.
ATCTGTCATGATTAAGTAAGAATGACACCACTGGACACTTTAAAAGGAGGCTGGTGCTTGCCATCATTGTTTCTCTTCTGTTAACCATGGTTATCTCTAAAGAAACACGTGCAGTCATCATTGCACTGCACAAAAATGGCCTAACTGGGAAGAGTATTGCAGCTAGAAAGATTGCACCTCAGTCAACAATCTATCGCATCATCAAGAACTTCAAGGAGAGAGGTTCCATTGGTGCCAAAAAGGCTCCAGGGCGCCCAAGAAAGACCAGCAAGCGGCAGGAGCGTCTCTTAAAAGTGTTTCAGCTGCGGGATCGGGCTACCAGCAGTGCAGAGCTTGCTGAGGAATGGCAGCAGGCAGGTGTGAGTGCATCTGCACGCACTGTGAGGCGGAGACTCTTGGAGCAAGGCCTGGTCTCAAGGAGGGCAGCAAAGAAGCCATTTCTCTCCAGAAAAAACATCAGGGACAGACTGATATTCTGCAAAAGGTACAGGGAGTGGACTGCTGAGGACTGGGGGAAAGTCATTTTCTCTGATGAATCCCCTTTTCGATTGTTTGGAACATCTGGAAAACAGCTTATTCGGAGAAGAAGAGGTGAGCGCTACCACCAGTCTTGTCTCATGCCAACTGTAAAGCATCCTGAAACCATTCATGTGTGGGGTTGCTTCTCAGCCAAGGGAATCGGCTCTCTCACAGTCTTGCCATGAATAAAGAATGGTACCAGAATGTCCTCCAAGAGCAACTTCTCCCAACCGTCCAAGAGCAGTTTGGCGCTCAACAATGCCTTTTCCAGCATGATGGAGCACCTTGCCATAAAGCAAAGGTGATAACTAAATGGCTCAGGAAACAATACATAGAGATTTTGGGTCCATGGCCTGGAAACTCCCCAGATCTTAATCCCATTGAGAACTTGTGGTCAATCATCAAGAGACGGGTGGACAAACAAAAACCAACAAATTCAGACAAAATGAAAGCATTGATTCTGCAAGAATGGACTGCTATCAGTCAGGATTTGGTCCAGAAGTTGATTGAGAGCATGCCAGGGAGAATTGCAGAGGTCCTGAAGAAGAAGGGTCAACACTGCAAATATTGACTTGCTGCATTAACTCATTCTAACTGTCAATATAAGCTTCTGTTACTCATAATATGAATGCAATTCTATTTCCGTATGTGATAAAAACATCTGACAAACACACATAAAAACCAGAGGGCAGCAGATCATGTGAAAATAGAATATTTGTGTCATTCTCAAAACTTTTGGCCATGACTGTAGTCTGGATACAAGATGAGATACGGCAGGACATGGAGGTATACAGGTTCTGTATGGTATCCTGCAGTACATTTACCACAGATGTTACAGCTGGGCCTGTAGTCTGGATACAAGATGAGATACGGCAGGACATGGAGGTATACAGGCTCTGTATGGTATCCTGCAGTACATTTACCACAGATGTTACAGCTGGGCCTGTAGTCTGGATACAAGATGAGATACGGCAGGACATGGAGGTATACAGGCTCTGTATGGTATCCTGCAGTACATTTACCACAGATGTTACAGCCGGGCCTGTAGTCTGGATACAAGATGAGATACGGCAGGACATGGAGGTATACAGGTTCTGTATGGTATCCTGCAGTACATTTACCACAGATGTTACAGCTGGGCCTGTAGTCTGGATACAAGATGAGATACGGCAGGACATGGAGGTATACAGGTTCTGTATGGTATCCTGCAGTACATTTACCACAGATGTTACAGCCGGGCCTGTAGCCTAGATACAAGATGAGATACGGCAGGACATGGAGGTATACAGGTCCTGTATGGTATCCTGCAGTACATTTACCACAGATGTTACAGCTGGACCTGTAGCCTGGATACAAGATGAGATAGAGCAGGACATGGAGGTATACAGGCTCTGTATGGTATCCTGCAGTACATTTACCACAGATGTTACAGCTGGACCTGTAGCCTGGATACAAGATGAGATACGGCAGGACATGGAGGTATACAGGATCTGTATGGTACCCTGCAGTACATTTACCACAGATGTTACAGCTGGACCTGTAGCCTGGATACAAGATGAGATACGGCAGGACATGGAGGTATACAGATTCTGTATGGTATCCTGCAGTACATTTACCACAGATGTTACAGCTGGGCCTGTAGTCTGGATACAAGATGAGATACGGCAGGACATGGAGGTATACAGGTTATGTATGGTATCCTGCAGTACATTTACCACAGATGTTACAGCTGGTCCTGTAGCCTGGATACAAGATGTGATACGGCAGGACATGGAGGTATACAGGCTCTGTATGGTATCCTGCAGTACATTTACCACAGATGTTACAGCTGGGCCTGTCGTCTGGATACAAGATGAGATACGGCAGGACATGGAGGTATACAGGTTCTGTATGGTATCCTGCAGTACATTTACCACAGATGTTACAGCCGGGCCTGTAGCCTGGATACAGGATGAGATACGGCAGGACATGGAGGTATACAGGTTCTGTATGGTATCCTGCAGTACATTTACCACAGATGTTACAGCCGGGCCTGTAGCCTGGATACAAGATGAGATACGGCAGGACATGGAGGTATACAGGTTCTGTATGGTATCCTGCAGTACATTTACCACAGATGTTACAGCTGATCCTGTAGCCTGGATACAAGATGAGATACGGCAGGACATGGAGGTACACAGGTTCTGTATGGTATCCTGCAGTACATTTACCACAGATGTTACAGCTGGACCTGTAGTCTGGATACAAGATGAGATACGGCAGGACATGGAGGTATACAGGTTCTGTATGGTACCCTGCAGTACATTTACCACAGATGTTACAGCCGGGCCTGTATCCTGGATACAAGATGAGATACGGCAGGACACGGAGGTATACAGGTTCTGTATGGTATCCTGCAGTACATTTACCACAGATGTTACAGCTGGACCTGTAGTCTGGATACAAGATGAGATACAGCAGGACATGGAGGTATACAGGTTCTGTATGGTACCCTGCAGTACATTTACCACAGATGTTACAGCTGGGCCTGTAGCCTGGATACAAGATGAGATACAGCAGGACATGGAGGTATACAGGTTCTGTATGGTATCCTGCAGTACATTTACCACAGATGTTACAGCCGGGCCTGTAGACTGGATACAAGATGAGAAACGGCAGGACATGGAGGTATACAGGTTCTGTATGGTATCCTGCAGTACATTTACCACAGATGTTACAGCTGGGCCTGTAGCATGGATACAAGATGAGATACGGCAGGACATGGAGGTATACAGGTTCTGTATGGTATCCTGCAGTACATTTACCACAGATGTTACAGCCGGGCCTGTAGCCTGGATACAAGATGAGATACGGCAGGACATGGAGGTATACAGATTCTGTATGGTATCCTGCAGTACATTTACCACAGATGTTACAGCTGGGCCTGTAGCCTGGATACAAGATGAGATACGGCAGGACATGGAGGTATACAGGTTCTGTATGGTATCCTGCAGTACATTTACCACAGATGTTACAGCTGATCCTGTAGCCTGGATACAAGATGAGATACGGCAGGACATGGAGGTATACAGGTTCTGTATGGTATCCTGCAGTACATTTACCACAGATGTTACAGCTGGACCTGTAGACTGGATACAAGATGAGATACGGCAGGACATGGAGGTATACAGGTTCTGTATGGTACCCTGCAGTACATTTACCACAGATGTTACAGTTGGGCCTGTATCCTGGATACAAGATGAGATACGGCAGGACACGGAGGTATACAGGTTCTGTATGGTATCCTGCAGTACATTTACCACAGATGTTACAGCTGGGCCTGTAGCATGGATACAAGATGAGATACAGCAGGACATGGAGGTATACAGGCTCTGTATGGTATCCTGCAGTACATTTACCACAGATGTTACAGCTGGGCCTGTAGTCTGGATACAAGATGAGATACGGCAGGACATGGAGGTATACAGGTTCTGTATGGTATCCTGCAGTACATTTACCACAGATGTTACAGCCGGGCCTGTAGCCTGGATACAAGATGAGATACGGCAGGACATGGAGGTATACAGGTTCTGTATGGTATCCTGCAGTACATTTACCACAGATGTTACAGCCGGGCCTGTAGTCTGGATACAAGATGAGATACGGCAGGACATGGAGGTATACAGGCTCTGTATGGTATCCTGCAGTACATTTACCACAGATGTTACAGCCGGGCATGTAGTCTGGATACAAGATGAGATACGGCAGGACATGGAGGTATACAGGTTCTGTATGGTATCCTGCGGTACATTTACCACAGATGTTACAGCTGGGCCTGTAGCCTGGATACAAGATGAGATACGGCAGGACATGGAGGTATACAGGTTCTGTATGGTATCCTGCAGTACATTTACCACAGATGTTACAGCTGGGCCTGTAGTCTGGATACAAGATGAGATACGGCAGGACATGGAGGTATACAGGCTCTGTATGGTATCCTGCAGTACATTTACCACAGATGTTACAGCTGGGCCTGTAGTCTGGATACAAGATGAGATATGACAGGACATGGAGGTATACAGGTTCTGTATGGTATCCTGCAGTACATTTACCACAGATGTTACAGCCGGGCCTGTAGCCTGGATACAAGATGAGATACTTCAGGACATGGAGGTATACAGGTTCTGTATGGTATCCTGCAGTACATTTACCACAGATGTTACAGCTGGGCCTGTAGTCTGGATACAAGATGAGATACGGCAGACATGGAGGTATACAGGCTCTGTATGGTATCCTGCGGTACATTTACCACAGATGTTACAGCTGGGCCTGTAGCCTGGATACAAGATGTGATACGGCAGGACATGGAGGTATACAGGCTCTGTATGGTATCCTGCAGTACATTTACCACAGATGTTACAGCTGGGCCTGTAGTCTGGATACAAGATGAGATACGGCAGGACATGGAGGTATACAGGTTCTGTATGGTATCCTGCAGTACATTTACCACAGATGTTACAGCCGGGCCTGTAGCCTGGATACAGGATGAGATACGGCAGGACATGGAGGTATACAGGTTCTGTATGGTATCCTGCAGTACATTTACCACAGATGTTACAGCCGGGCCTGTAGCCTGGATACAAGATGAGATACGGCAGGACACGGAGGTATACAGGTTCTGTATGGTATCCTGCAGTACATTTACCACAGATGTTACAGCTGGACCTGTAGTCTGGATACAAGATGAGATACGGCAGGACATGGAGGTATACAGGTTCTGTATGGTACCCTGCAGTACATTTACCACAGATGTTACAGCTGGGCCTGTAGCCTGGATACAAGATGAGATACAGCAGGACATGGAGGTATACAGGTTCTGTATGGTATCCTGCAGTACATTTACCACAGATGTTACAGCCGGGCCTGTAGACTGGATACAAGATGAGAAACGGCAGGACATGGAGGTATACAGGTTCTGTATGGTATCCTGCAGTACATTTACCACAGATGTTACAGCTGGGCCTGTAGCATGGATACAAGATGAGATACGGCAGGACATGGAGGTATACAGGTTCTGTATGGTATCCTGCAGTACATTTACCACAGATGTTACAGCCGGGCCTGTAGCCTGGATACAAGATGAGATACGGCAGGACATGGAGGTATACAGATTCTGTATGGTATCCTGCAGTACATTTACCACAGATGTTACAGCTGGGCCTGTAGCCTGGATACAAGATGAGATACGGCAGGACATGGAGGTATACAGGTTCTGTATGGTATCCTGCAGTACATTTACCACAGATGTTACAGCTGGTCCTGTAGCCTGGATACAAGATGAGATACGGCAGGACATGGAGGTATACAGGTTCTGTATGGTATCCTGCAGTACATTTACCACAGATGTTACAGCTGGACCTGTAGTCTGGATACAAGATGAGATACGGCAGGACATGGAGGTATACAGGTTCTGTATGGTACCCTGCAGTACATTTACCACAGATGTTACAGCCGGGCCTGTATCCTGGATACAAGATGAGATACGGCAGGACATGGAGGTATACAGGTTCTGTATGGTATCCTGCAGTACATTTACCACAGATGTTACAGCTGGGCCTGTAGCCTGGATACAAGATGAGATACAGCAGGACATGGAGGTATACAGGTTCTGTATGGTATCCTGCAGTACATTTACCACAGATGTTACAGCCGGGCCTGTAGACTGGATACAAGATGAGATACGGCAGGACATGGAGGTATACAGGTTCTGTATGGTATCCTGCAGTACATTTACCACAGATGTTACAGCTGGGCCTGTAGCATGGATACAAGATGAGATACGGCAGGACATGGAGGTATACAGGTTCTGTATGGTATCCTGCAGTACATTTACCACAGATGTTACAGCTGGGCCTGTAGTCTGGATACAAGATGAGATACGGCAGGACATGGAGGTATACAGGCTCTGTATGGTATCCTGCAGTACATTTACCACAGATGTTACAGCCGGGCCTGTAGTCTGGATACAAGATGAGATACGGCAGGACATGGAGGTATACAGGTTCTGTATGGTATCCTGCAGTACATTTACCACAGATGTTACAGCCGGGCCTGTAGCCTGGATACAAGATGAGATACGGCAGGACATGGAGGTATACAGGTTCTGTATGGTATCCTGCAGTACATTTACCACAGATGTTACAGCTGGGCCTGTAGTCTGGATACAAGATGAGATACGGCAGGACATGGAGGTATACAGGCTCTGTATGGTATCCTGCAGTACATTTACCACAGATGTTACAGCCGGGCATGTAGTCTGGATACAAGATGAGATACGGCAGGACATGGAGGTATACAGGTTCTGTATGGTATCCTGCAGTACATTTACCACAGATGTTACAGCTGGGCCTGTAGCCTGGATACAAGATGAGATACGGCAGGACATGGAGGTATACAGGTTCTGTATGGTATCCTGCAGTACATTTACCACAGATGTTACAGCTGGGCCTGTAGTCTGGATACAAGATGAGATACGGCAGGACATGGAGGTATACAGGCTCTGTATGGTATCCTGCACTACATTTACCACAGATGTTACAGCTGGGCCTGTAGCCTGGATACAAGATGAGATACGGCAGGACATGGAGGTATACAGGTTCTGTATGGTATCCTGCAGTACATTTACCACAGATGTTACAGCTGGGCCTGTAGCCTGGATACAAGATGAGATACGGCAGGACATGGAGGTATACAGGTTCTGTATGGTATCCTGCAGTACATTTACCACAGATGTTACAGCTGGGCCTGTAGTCTGGATACAAGATGAGATACGGCAGGACATGGAGGTATACAGGTTCTGTATGGTATCCTGCAGTACATTTACCACAGATGTTACAGCTGGGCCTGTAGCCTGGATACAAGATGAGATACGGCAGGACATGGAGGTATACAGGCTCTGTATGGTATCCTGCAGTACATTTACCACAGATGTTACAGCTGGGCCTGTAGTCTGGATACAAGATGAGATACGGCAGGACATGGAGGTATACAGGTTCTGTATGGTATCCTGCAGTACATTTACCACAGATGTTACAGCCGGGCCTGTAGCCTGGATACAAGATGAGATACGGCAGGACATGGAGGTATACAGGTTCTGTATGGTATCCTGCAGTACATTTACCACAGATGTTACAGCTGGGCCTGTAGCCTGGATACAAGATGAGATACGGCAGGACATGGAGGTATACAGGTTCTGTATGGTATCCTGCAGTACATTTACCACAGATGTTACAGCTGGGCCTGTAGTCTGGATACAAGATGAGATACGGCAGGACATGGAGGTATACAGGTTCTGTATGGTATCCTGCAGTACATTTACCACAGATGTTACAGCCGGGCCTGTAGCCTGGATACAAGATGAGATACGGCAGGACATGGAGGTATACAGGTTCTGTATGGTATCCTGCAGTACATTTACCACAGATGTTACAGCCGGGCCTGTAGCCTGGATACAAGATGAGATACGGCAGGACATGGAGGTATACAGGTTCTGTATGGTATCCTGCAGTACATTTACCACAGATGTTACAGCTGGGCCTGTAGTCTGGATACAAGATGAGATACGGCAGGACATGGAGGTATACAGGTTCTGTATGGTATCCTGCAGTACATTTACCACAGATGTTACAGCTGGGCCTGTAGCCTGGATACAAGATGAGATACGGCAGGACATGGAGGTATACAGGTTCTGTATGGTATCCTGCAGTACATTTACCACAGATGTTACAGCCGGGCCTGTAGCCTGGATACAAGATGAGATACGGCAGGACATGGAGGTATACAGGTTCTGTATGGTATCCTGCAGTACATTTACCACAGATGTTACAGCTGGGCCTGTAGCCTGGATACAAGATGAGATACGGCAGGACATGGAGGTATACAGGTTCTGTATGGTATCCTGCAGTACATTTACCACAGATGTTACAGCCGGGCCTGTAGCCTGGATACAAGATGAGATACGGCAGGACATGGAGGTATACAGGTTCTGTATGGTATCCTGCAGTACATTTACCACAGATGTTACAGCTGGGCCTGTAGCCTGGATACAAGATGAGATACGGCAGGACATGGAGGTATACAGGTTCTGTATGGTATCCTGCAGTACATTTACCACAGATGTTACAGCTGGGCCTGTAGCCTGGATACAAGATGAGATACGGCAGGACATGGAGGTATACAGGTTCTGTATGGTATCCTGCAGTACATTTACCACAGATGTTACAGCTGGACCTGTAGTCTGGATACAAGATGAGATACGGCAGGACATGGAGGTATACAGGTTCTGTATGGTACCCTGCAGTACATTTACCACAGATGTTACAGCCGGGCCTGTAGCCTGGATACAAGATGAGATACGGCAGGACATGGAGGTATACAGGTTCTGTATGGTATCCTGCAGTACATTTACCACAGATGTTACAGCTGGGCCTGTAGCCTGGATACAAGATGAGATACAGCAGGACATGGAGGTATACAGGTTCTGTATGGTATCCTGCAGTACATTTACCACAGATGTTACAGCCGGGCCTGTAGACTGGATACAAGATGAGATACGGCAGGACATGGAGGTATACAGGTTCTGTATGGTATCCTGCAGTACATTTACCACAGATGTTACAGCTGGGCCTGTAGCCTGGATACAAGATGAGATACGGCAGGACATGGAGGTATACAGGTTCTGTATGGTATCCTGCAGTACATTTACCACAGATGTTACAGCTGGGCCTGTAGTCTGGATACAAGATGAGATACGGCAGGACATGGAGGTATACAGGCTCTGTATGGTATCCTGCAGTACATTTACCACAGATGTTACAGCTGGGCCTGTAGTCTGGATACAAGATGAGATACGGCAGGACATGGAGGTATACAGGTTCTGTATGGTATCCTGCAGTACATTTACCACAGATGTTACAGCCGGGCCTGTAGCCTGGATACAAGATGAGATACGGCAGGACATGGAGGTATACAGGTTCTGTATGGTATCCTGCAGTACATTTACCACAGATGTTACAGCTGGGCCTGTAGTCTGGATACAAGATGAGATACGGCAGGACATGGAGGTATACAGGCTCTGTATGGTATCCTGCAGTACATTTACCACAGATGTTACAGCTGGGCCTGTAGTCTGGATACAAGATGAGATACGGCAGGACATGGAGGTATACAGGTTCTGTATGGTATCCTGCAGTACATTTACCACAGATGTTACAGCTGGGCCTGTAGCCTGGATACAAGATGAGATACGGCAGGACATGGAGGTATACAGGTTCTGTATGGTATCCTGCAGTACATTTACCACAGATGTTACAGCTGGGCCTGTAGTCTGGATACAAGATGAGATACGGCAGGACATGGAGGTATACAGGTTCTGTATGGTATCCTGCAGTACATTTACCACAGATGTTACAGCTGGGCCTGTAGTCTGGATACAAGATGAGATACGGCAGGACATGGAGGTATACAGGTTCTGTATGGTATCCTGCAGTACATTTACCACAGATGTTACAGCCGGGCCTGTAGCCTGGATACAAGATGAGATACGGCAGGACATGGAGGTATACAGGTTCTGTATGGTATCCTGCAGTACATTTACCACAGATGTTACAGCTGGGCCTGTAGTCTGGATACAAGATGAGATACGGCAGGACATGGAGGTATACAGGTTCTGTATGGTATCCTGCAGTACATTTACCACAGATGTTACAGCTGGGCCTGTAGCCTGGATACAAGATGAGATACGGCAGGACATGGAGGTATACAGGCTCTGTATGGTATCCTGCAGTACATTTACCACAGATGTTACAGCTGGGCCTGTAGTCTGGATACAAGATGAGATACGGCAGGACATGGAGGTATACAGGTTCTGTATGGTATCCTGCAGTACATTTACCACAGATGTTACAGCCGGGCCTGTAGCCTGGATACAAGATGAGATACGGCAGGACATGGAGGTATACAGGTTCTGTATGGTATCCTGCAGTACATTTACCACAGATGTTACAGCTGGGCCTGTAGCCTGGATACAAGATGAGATACGGCAGGACATGGAGGTATACAGGTTCTGTATGGTATCCTGCAGTACATTTACCACAGATGTTACAGCTGGGCCTGTAGTCTGGATACAAGATGAGATACGGCAGGACATGGAGGTATACAGGTTCTGTATGGTATCCTGCAGTACATTTACCACAGATGTTACAGCTGGGCCTGTAGCCTGGATACAAGATGAGATACAGCAGGACATGGAGGTATACAGGTTCTGTATGGTATCCTGCAGTACATTTACCACAGATGTTACAGCCGGGCCTGTAGACTGGATACAAGATGAGATACGGCAGGACATGGAGGTATACAGGTTCTGTATGGTATCCTGCAGTACATTTACCACAGATGTTACAGCTGGGCCTGTAGCCTGGATACAAGATGAGATACGGCAGGACATGGAGGTATACAGGTTCTGTATGGTATCCTGCAGTACATTTACCACAGATGTTACAGCTGGGCCTGTAGCCTGGATACAAGATGAGATACGGCAGGACATGGAGGTATACAGGTTCTGTATGGTATCCTGCAGTACATTTACCACAGATGTTACAGCTGGGCCTGTAGCCTGGATACAAGATGAGATACGGCAGGACATGGAGGTATACAGGTTCTGTATGGTATCCTGCAGTACATTTACCACAGATGTTACAGCCGGGCCTGTAGTCCTGGATACAAGATGAGATACGGCAGGACATGGAGGTATACAGGTTCTGTATGGTATCCTGCAGTACATTTACCACAGATGTTACAGCTGGGCCTGTAGCCTGGATACAAGATGAGATACGGCAGGACATGGAGGTATACAGGTTCTGTATGGTATCCTGCAGTACATTTACCACAGATGTTACAGCCGGGCCTGTAGCCTGGATACAAGATGAGATACGGCAGGACATGGAGGTATACAGGTTCTGTATGGTATCCTGCAGTACATTTACCACAGATGTTACAGCTGGGCCTGTAGTCTGGATACAAGATGAGATACGGCAGGACATGGAGGTATACAGGTTCTGTATGGTATCCTGCAGTACATTTACCACAGATGTTACAGCTGGGCCTGTAGCCTGGATACAAGATGAGATACGGCAGGACATGGAGGTATACAGGTTCTGTATGGTATCCTGCAGTACATTTACCACAGATGTTACAGCTGGACCTGTAGTCTGGATACAAGATGAGATACGGCAGGACATGGAGGTATACAGGTTCTGTATGGTACCCTGCAGTACATTTACCACAGATGTTACAGCCGGGCCTGTATCCTGGATACAAGATGAGATACGGCAGGACATGGAGGTATACAGGTTCTGTATGGTATCCTGCAGTACATTTACCACAGATGTTACAGCTGGGCCTGTAGCCTGGATACAAGATGAGATACAGCAGGACATGGAGGTATACAGGTTCTGTATGGTATCCTGCAGTACATTTACCACAGATGTTACAGCCGGGCCTGTAGACTGGATACAAGATGAGATACGGCAGGACATGGAGGTATACAGGTTCTGTATGGTATCCTGCAGTACATTTACCACAGATGTTACAGCTGGGCCTGTAGTCTGGATACAAGATGAGATACGGCAGGACATGGAGGTATACAGGTTCTGTATGGTATCCTGCAGTACATTTACCACAGATGTTACAGCTGGGCCTGTAGTCTGGATACAAGATGAGATACGGCAGGACATGGAGGTATACAGGTTCTGTATGGTATCCTGCAGTACATTTACCACAGATGTTACAGCTGGGCCTGTAGTCTGGATACAAGATGAGATACGGCAGGACATGGAGGTATACAGGTTCTGTATGGTATCCTGCAGTACATTTACCACAGATGTTACAGCTGGGCCTGTAGCCTGGATACAAGATGAGATACGGCAGGACATGGAGGTATACAGGTTCTGTATGGTATCCTGCAGTACATTTACCACAGATGTTACAGCTGGGCCTGTAGTCTGGATACAAGATGAGATACGGCAGGACATGGAGGTATACAGGTTCTGTATGGTATCCTGCAGTACATTTACCACAGATGTTACAGCTGGGCCTGTAGCCTGGATACAAGATGAGATACGGCAGGACATGGAGGTATACAGGTTCTGTATGGTATCCTGCAGTACATTTACCACAGATGTTACAGCCGGGCCTGTAGCCTGGATACAAGATGAGATACAGCAGGACATGGAGGTATACAGGTTCTGTATGGTATCCTGCAGTACATTTACCACAGATGTTACAGCTGGGCCTGTAGTCTGGATACAAGATGAGATACGGCAGGACATGGAGGTATACAGGTTCTGTATGGTATCCTGCAGTGCATTTACCACAGATGTTACAGCTGGGCCTGTAGCCTGGATACAAGATGAGATACGGCAGGACATGGAGGTATACAGGTTCTGTGTGGTATCCTGCAGTACATTTACCACAGATGTTACAGCTGGTCCTGTAGTCTGGATACAAGATGAGATACGGCAGGACATGGAGGTATACAGGTTCTGTATGGTATCCTGCAGTGCATTTACCACAGATGTTACAGCTGGGCCTGTAGCCTGGATACAAGATGAGATACGGCAGGACATGGAGGTATACAGGTTCTGTATGGTATCCTGCAGTACATTTACCACAGATGTTACAGCTGGGCCTGTAGTCTGGATACAAGATGAGATACGGCAGGACATGGAGGTATACAGGCTCTGTATGGTATCCTGCAGTACATTTACCACAGATGTTACAGCTGGGCCTGTAGCCTGGATACAAGATGAGATACGGCAGGACATGGAGGTATACAGGTTCTGTATGGTATCCTGCAGTACATTTACCACAGATGTTACAGCTGGGCCTGTAGTCTGGATACAAGATGAGATACGGCAGGACATGGAGGTATACAGGTTCTGTATGGTATCCTGCAGTACATTTACCACAGATGTTACAGCTGGGCCTGTAGCCTGGATACAAGATGAGATACGGCAGGACATGGAGGTATACAGGCTCTGTATGGTATCCTGCAGTACATTTACCACAGATGTTACAGCTGGGCCTGTAGTCTGGATACAAGATGAGATACGGCAGGACATGGAGGTATACAGGTTCTGTATGGTATCCTGCAGTACATTTACCACAGATGTTACAGCTGGGCCTGTAGCCTGGATACAAGATGAGATACGGCAGGACATGGAGGTATACAGGTTCTGTATGGTATCCTGCAGTACATTTACCACAGATGTTACAGCTGGGCCTGTAGTCTGGATACAAGATGAGATACGGCAGGACATGGAGGTATACAGGCTCTGTATGGTATCCTGCAGTACATTTACCACAGATGTTACAGCCGGGCCTGTAGTCTGGATACAAGATGAGATACGGCAGGACATGGAGGTATACAGGTTCTGTATGGTATCCTGCAGTACATTTACCACAGATGTTACAGCCGGGCCTGTAGCCTGGATACAAGATGAGATACGGCAGGACATGGAGGTATACAGGTTCTGTATGGTATCCTGCAGTACATTTACCACAGATGTTACAGCTGGGCCTGTAGTCTGGATACAAGATGAGATACGGCAGGACATGGAGGTATACAGGTTCTGTATGGTATCCTGCAGTACATTTACCACAGATGTTACAGCTGGGCCTGTAGTCTGGATACAAGATGAGATACGGCAGGACATGGAGGTATACAGGCTCTGTATGGTATCCTGCAGTACATTTACCACAGATGTTACAGCCGGGCCTGTAGCCTGGATACAAGATGAGATACGGCAGGACATGGAGGTATACAGGTTCTGTATGGTATCCTGCAGTACATTTACCACAGATGTTACAGCCGGGCCTGTAGCCTGGATACAAGATGAGATACGGCAGGACATGGAGGTATACAGGTTCTGTATGGTATCCTGCAGTACATTTACCACAGATGTTACAGCTGGGCCTGTAGCCTGGATACAAGATGAGATACGGCAGGACATGGAGGTATACAGGTTCTGTATGGTATCCTGCAGTACATTTACCACAGATGTTACAGCTGGGCCTGTAGTCTGGATACAAGATGAGATACGGCAGGACATGGAGGTATACAGGCTCTGTATGGTATCCTGCAGTACATTTACCACAGATGTTACAGCCGGGCATGTAGTCTGGATACAAGATGAGATACGGCAGGACATGGAGGTATACAGGTTCTGTATGGTATCCTGCGGTACATTTACCACAGATGTTACAGCCGGGCCTGTAGCCTGGATACAAGATGAGATACGGCAGGACATGGAGGTATACAGGTTCTGTATGGTATCCTGCAGTACATTTACCACAGATGTTACAGCTGGGCCTGTAGTCTGGATACAAGATGAGATACGGCAGGACATGGAGGTATACAGGTTCTGTATGGTATCCTGCAGTACATTTACCACAGATGTTACAGCTGGGCCTGTAGTCTGGATACAAGATGAGATACGGCAGGACATGGAGGTATACAGCCTCTGTATGGTATCCTGCAGTACATTTACCACAGATGTTACAGCCGGGCCTGTAGCCTAGATACAAGATGAGATACGGCAGGACATGGAGGTACACAGGTTCTGTATGGTATCCTGCAGTACATTTACCACAGATGTTACAGCCGGGCCTGTAGCCTAGATACAAGATGAGATACGGCAGGACATGGAGGTATACAGGTTCTGTACGGTATCCTGCAGTACATTTACCACAGATGTTACAGCTGGGCCTGTAGTCTGGATACAAGATGAGATACGGCAGGACATGGAGGTATACAGGATCTGTATGGTATCCTGCAGTACATTTACCACAGATGTTACAGCTGGACCTGTAGTCTGGAAACAAGATGAGATACGGCAGGACATGGAGGTATACAGGATCTGTATGGTATCCTGCAGTACATTTACCACAGATGTTACAGCTGGACCTGTAGCCTGGATACAAGATGAGATACGGCAGGACATGGAGGTATACAGGCTCTGTATGGTGTCCTGCAGTACATTTACCACAGATGTTACAGCTGGACCTGTAGCCTGGATACAAGATGAGATACGGCAGGACATGGAGGTATACAGGTTCTGTATGGTATCCTGCAGTACATTTACCACAGATGTTACAGCCGGGCCTGTAGCCTGGATACAAGATGAGATACGGCAGGACATGGAGGTATACAGGCTCTGTATGGTATCCTGCAGTACATTTACCACAGATGTTACAGCCGGGCCTGTAGCCTGGATACAAGATGAGATACGGCAGGACATGGAGGTATACAGGCTCTGTATGGTATCCTGCAGTACATTTACCACAGATGTTACAGCTGGGCCTGTAGCCTGGATACAAGATGAGATACGGCAGGACATGGAGGTATACAGGTTCTGTATGGTATCCTGCAGTACATTTACCACAGATGTTACAGCCGGGCCTGTAGCCTGGATACAAGATGAGATACGGCAGGACATGGAGGTATACAGGTTCTGTATGGTATCCTGCAGTACATTTACCACAGATGTTACAGCCGGGCCTGTAGCCTGGATACAAGATGAGATACGGCAGGACATGGAGGTATACAGGTTCTGTATGGTATCTTGCAGTACATTTACCACAGATGTTACAGCTGGGCCTGTAGCCTGGATACAAGATGAGATACGGCAGGACATGGAGGTATACAGGCTCTGTATGGTATCCTGCAGTACATTTACCACAGATGTTACAGCTGGGCCTGTAGTCTGGATACAAGATGAGATACGGCAGGACATGGAGGTATACAGGTTCTGTATGGTATCCTGCAGTACATTTACCACAGATGTTACAGCTGGGCCTGTAGTCTGGATACAAGATGAGATACGGCAGGACATGGAGGTATACAGGTTCTGTATGGTATCCTGCAGTACATTTACCACAGATGTTACAGCTGGGCCTGTAGTCTGGATACAAGATGAGATACGGCAGGACATGGAGGTATACAGGTTCTGTATGGTATCCTGCAGTACATTTACCACAGATGTTACAGCTGGGCCTGTAGCCTGGATACAAGATGAGATACGGCAGGACATGGAGGTATACAGGTTCTGTATGGTATCCTGCAGTACATTTACCACAGATGTTACAGCTGGGCCTGTAGTCTGGATACAAGATGAGATACGGCAGGACATGGAGGTATACAGGTTCTGTATGGTATCCTGCAGTACATTTACCACAGATGTTACAGCCGGGCCTGTAGCCTGGATACAAGATGAGATACGGCAGGACATGGAGGTATACAGGTTCTGTATGGTATCCTGCAGTACATTTACCACAGATGTTACAGCTGGGCCTGTAGCCTGGATACAAGATGAGATACGGCAGGACATGGAGGTATACAGGTTCTGTATGGTATCCTGCAGTACATTTACCACAGATGTTACAGCTGGGCCTGTAGTCTGGATACAAGATGAGATACGGCAGGACATGGAGGTATACAGGTTCTGTATGGTATCCTGCAGTACATTTACCACAGATGTTACAGCTGGGCCTGTAGCCTGGATACAAGATGAGATACGGCAGGACATGGAGGTATACAGGTTCTGTATGGTATCCTGCAGTACATTTACCACAGATGTTACAGCTGGGCCTGTAGTCTGGATACAAGATGAGATACGGCAGGACATGGAGGTATACAGGTTCTGTATGGTATCCTGCAGTACATTTACCACAGATGTTACAGCTGGGCCTGTAGCCTGGATACAAGATGAGATACGGCAGGACATGGAGGTATACAGGTTCTGTATGGTATCCTGCAGTACATTTACCACAGATGTTACAGCTGGGCCTGTAGTCTGGATACAAGATGAGATACGGCAGGACATGGAGGTATACAGGCTCTGTATGGTATCCTGCAGTACATTTACCACAGATGTTACAGCTGGGCCTGTAGTCTGGATACAAGATGAGATACGGCAGGACATGGAGGTATACAGGCTCTGTATGGTATCCTGCAGTACATTTACCACAGATGTTACAGCTGGGCCTGTAGCCTGGATACAAGATGAGATACGGCAGGACATGGAGGTATACAGGTTCTGTATGGTATCCTGCAGTACATTTACCACAGATGTTACAGCTGGGCCTGTAGTCTGGATACAAGATGAGATACGGCAGGACATGGAGGTATACAGGCTCTGTATGGTATCCTGCAGTACATTTACCACAGATGTTACAGCCGGGCCTGTAGTCTGGATACAAGATGAGATACGGCAGGACATGGAGGTATACAGGTTCTGTATGGTATCCTGCAGTACATTTACCACAGATGTTACAGCCGGGCCTGTAGCCTGGATACAAGATGAGATACGGCAGGACATGGAGGTATACAGGTTCTGTATGGTATCCTGCAGTACATTTACCACAGATGTTACAGCTGGGCCTGTAGCCTGGATACAAGATGAGATACGGCAGGACATGGAGGTATACAGGCTCTGTATGGTATCCTGCAGTACATTTACCACAGATGTTACAGCTGGACCTGTAGCCTGGATACAAGATGAGATACGGCAGGACATGGAGGTATACAGGTTCTGTATGGTATCCTGCAGTACATTTACCACAGATGTTACAGCCGGGCCTGTAGCCTGGATACAAGATGAGATACGGCAGGACATGGAGGTATACAGGTTCTGTATGGTATCCTGCAGTACATTTACCACAGATGTTACAGCTGGGCCTGTAGTCTGGATACAAGATGAGATACGGCAGGACATGGAGGTATACAGGTTCTGTATGGTATCCTGCAGTACATTTACCACAGATGTTACAGCTGGTCCTGTAGTCTGGATACAAGATGAGATACGGCAGGACATGGAGGTATACAGGCTCTGTATGGTATCCTGCAGTACATTTACCACAGATGTTACAGCTGGGCCTGTAGCCTGGATACAAGATGAGATACGGCAGGACATGGAGGTATACAGGTTCTGTATGGTATCCTGCAGTACATTTACCACAGATGTTACAGCTGGGCCTGTAGTCTGGATACAAGATGAGATACGGCAGGACATGGAGGTATACAGGTTCTGTATGGTATCCTGCAGTACATTTACCACAGATGTTACAGCTGGGCCTGTAGTCTGGATACAAGATGAGATACGGCAGGACATGGAGGTATACAGGCTCTGTATGGTATCCTGCAGTACATTTACCACAGATGTTACAGCTGGGCCTGTAGTCTGGATACAAGATGAGATACGGCAGGACATGGAGGTATACAGGCTCTGTATGGTATCCTGCAGTACATTTACCACAGATGTTACAGCCGGGCCTGTAGCCTGGATACAAGATGAGATACGGCAGGACATGGAGGTATACAGGTTCTGTATGGTATCCTGCAGTACATTTACCACAGATGTTACAGCCGGGCCTGTAGCCTGGATACAAGATGAGATACGGCAGGACATGGAGGTATACAGGTTCTGTATGGTATCCTGCAGTACATTTACCACAGATGTTACAGCTGGGCCTGTAGTCTGGATACAAGATGAGATACGGCAGGACATGGAGGTATACAGGATCTGTATGGTATCCTGCAGTACATTTACCACAGATGTTACAGCTGGACCTGTAGTCTGGATACAAGATGAGATACGGCAGGACATGGAGGTATACAGGATCTGTATGGTATCCTGCAGTACATTTACCACAGATGTTACAGCTGGACCTGTAGTCTGGATACAAGATGAGATACGGCAGGACATGGAGGTATACAGGTTCTGTATGGTATCCTGCAGTACATTTACCACAGATGTTACAGCTGGACCTGTAGCCTGGATACAAGATGAGATACGGCAGGACATGGAGGTATACAGGTTCTGTATGGTATCCTGCAGTACATTTACCACAGATGTTACAGCTGGGCCTGTAGCCTGGATACAAGATGAGATACGGCAGGACATGGAGGTATACAGGTTCTGTATGGTATCCTGCAGTACATTTACCACAGATGTTACAGCTGGGCCTGTAGCCTGGATACAAGATGAGATACAGCAGGACATGGAGGTATACAGGCTCTGTATGGTATCCTGCAGTACATTTACCACAGATGTTACAGCCGGGCCTGTAGCCTGGATACAAGATGAGATACGGCAGGACATGGAGGTATACAGGTTCTGTATGGTATCCTGCAGTACATTTACCACAGATGTTACAGCTGGGCCTGTAGTCTGGATACAAGATGAGATACGGCAGGACATGGAGGTATACAGGTTCTGTATGGTATCCTGCAGTACATTTACCACAGATGTTACAGCTGGGCCTGTAGCCTGGATACAAGATGAGATACGGCAGGACATGGAGGTATACAGGTTCTGTATGGTATCCTGCAGTACATTTACCACAGATGTTACAGCTGGGCCTGTAGTCTGGATACAAGATGAGATACGGCAGGACATGGAGGTATACAGGTTCTGTATGGTATCCTGCAGTACATTTACCACAGATGTTACAGCTGGGCCTGTAGCCTGGATACAAGATGAGATACGGCAGGACATGGAGGTATACAGGTTCTGTATGGTATCCTGCAGTACATTTACCACAGATGTTACAGCTGGGCCTGTAGTCTGGATACAAGATGAGATACGGCAGGACATGGAGGTATACAGGTTCTGTATGGTATCCTGCAGTACATTTACCACAGATGTTACAGCTGGGCCTGTAGCCTGGATACAAGATGAGATACGGCAGGACATGGAGGTATACAGGTTCTGTATGGTATCCTGCAGTACATTTACCACAGATGTTACAGCTGGGCCTGTAGTCTGGATACAAGATGAGATACGGCAGGACATGGAGGTATACAGGTTCTGTATGGTATCCTGCAGTACATTTACCACAGATGTTACAGCTGGGCCTGTAGCCTGGATACAAGATGAGATACGGCAGGACATGGAGGTATACAGGTTCTGTATGGTATCCTGCAGTACATTTACCACAGATGTTACAGCTGGGCCTGTAGCCTGGATACAAGATGAGATACGGCAGGACATGGAGGTATACAGGCTCTGTATGGTATCCTGCAGTACATTTACCACAGATGTTACAGCTGGGCCTGTAGTCTGGATACAAGATGAGATACGGCAGGACATGGAGGTATACAGGTTCTGTATGGTATCCTGCAGTACATTTACCACAGATGTTACAGCTGGGCCTGTAGTCTGGATACAAGATGAGATACGGCAGGACATGGAGGTATACAGGTTCTGTATGGTATCCTGCAGTACATTTACCACAGATGTTACAGCTGGGCCTGTAGTCTGGATACAAGATGAGATACGGCAGGACATGGAGGTATACAGGTTCTGTATGGTATCCTGCAGTACATTTACCACAGATGTTACAGCTGGGCCTGTAGCCTGGATACAAGATGAGATACGGCAGGACATGGAGGTATACAGGTTCTGTATGGTATCCTGCAGTACATTTACCACAGATGTTACAGCTGGGCCTGTAGTCTGGATACAAGATGAGATACGGCAGGACATGGAGGTATACAGGTTCTGTATGGTATCCTGCAGTACATTTACCACAGATGTTACAGCCGGGCCTGTAGCCTGGATACAAGATGAGATACGGCAGGACATGGAGGTATACAGGTTCTGTATGGTATCCTGCAGTACATTTACCACAGATGTTACAGCCGGGCCTGTAGCCTGGATACAAGATGAGATACGGCAGGACATGGAGGTATACAGGTTCTGTATGGTATCCTGCAGTACATTTACCACAGATGTTACAGCTGGGCCTGTAGTCTGGATACAAGATGAGATACGGCAGGACATGGAGGTATACAGGTTCTGTATGGTATCCTGCAGTACATTTACCACAGATGTTACAGCTGGGCCTGTAGCCTGGATACAAGATGAGATACGGCAGGACATGGAGGTATACAGGTTCTGTATGGTATCCTGCAGTACATTTACCACAGATGTTACAGCTGGGCCTGTAGTCTGGATACAAGATGAGATACGGCAGGACATGGAGGTATACAGGTTCTGTATGGTATCCTGCAGTACATTTACCACAGATGTTACAGCTGGGCCTGTAGCCTGGATACAAGATGAGATACGGCAGGACATGGAGGTATACAGGTTCTGTATGGTATCCTGCAGTACATTTACCACAGATGTTACAGCCGGGCCTGTAGCCTGGATACAAGATGAGATACGGCAGGACATGGAGGTATACAGGTTCTGTATGGTATCCTGCAGTACATTTACCACAGATGTTACAGCTGGGCCTGTAGCCTGGATACAAGATGAGATACGGCAGGACATGGAGGTATACAGGTTCTGTATGGTATCCTGCAGTACATTTACCACAGATGTTACAGCTGGGCCTGTAGCCTGGATACAAGATGAGATACGGCAGGACATGGAGGTATACAGGTTCTGTATGGTATCCTGCAGTACATTTACCACAGATGTTACAGCTGGGCCTGTAGTCTGGATACAAGATGAGATACGGCAGGACATGGAGGTATACAGGTTCTGTATGGTATCCTGCAGTACATTTACCACAGATGTTACAGCCGGGCCTGTAGCCTGGATACAAGATGAGATACGGCAGGACATGGAGGTATACAGGTTCTGTATGGTATCCTGCAGTACATTTACCACAGATGTTACAGCCGGGCCTGTAGCCTGGATACAAGATGAGATACGGCAGGACATGGAGGTATACAGGTTCTGTATGGTATCCTGCAGTACATTTACCACAGATGTTACAGCTGGGCCTGTAGCCTGGATACAAGATGAGATACGGCAGGACATGGAGGTATACAGGCTCTGTATGGTATCCTGCAGTACATTTACCACAGATGTTACAGCTGGGCCTGTAGCCTGGATACAAGATGAGATACGGCAGGACATGGAGGTATACAGGTTCTGTATGGTATCCTGCAGTACATTTACCACAGATGTTACAGCCGGGCCTGTAGCCTGGATACAAGATGAGATACGGCAGGACATGGAGGTATACAGGTTCTGTATGGTATCCTGCAGTACATTTACCACAGATGTTACAGCTGGGCCTGTAGCCTGGATACAAGATGAGATACGGCAGGACATGGAGGTATACAGGTTCTGTATGGTATCCTGCAGTACATTTACCACAGATGTTACAGCTGGGCCTGTAGTCTGGATACAAGATGAGATACGGCAGGACATGGAGGTATACAGGTTCTGTATGGTATCCTGCAGTACATTTACCACAGATGTTACAGCTGGGCCTGTAGCCTGGATACAAGATGAGATACGGCAGGACATGGAGGTATACAGGCTCTGTATGGTATCCTGCAGTACATTTACCACAGATGTTACAGCTGGGCCTGTAGCCTGGATACAAGATGAGATACGGCAGGACATGGAGGTATACAGGTTCTGTATGGTATCCTGCAGTACATTTACCACAGATGTTACAGCTGGGCCTGTAGTCTGGATACAAGATGAGATACGGCAGGACATGGAGGTATACAGGTTCTGTATGGTATCCTGCAGTACATTTACCACAGATGTTACAGCTGGGCCTGTAGCCTGGATACAAGATGAGATACGGCAGGACATGGAGGTATACAGGTTCTGTATGGTATCCTGCAGTACATTTACCACAGATGTTACAGCTGGGCCTGTAGCCTGGATACAAGATGAGATACGGCAGGACATGGAGGTATACAGGCTCTGTATGGTATCCTGCAGTACATTTACCACAGATGTTACAGCTGGGCCTGTAGTCTGGATACAAGATGAGATACGGCAGGACATGGAGGTATACAGCCTCTGTATGGTATCCTGCAGTACATTTACCACAGATGTTACAGCCGGGCCTGTAGCCTAGATACAAGATGAGATACGGCAGGACATGGAGGTACACAGGTTCTGTATGGTATCCTGCAGTACATTTACCACAGATGTTACAGCCGGGCCTGTAGCCTAGATACAAGATGAGATACGGCAGGACATGGAGGTATACAGGTTCTGTACGGTATCCTGCAGTACATTTACCACAGATGTTACAGCTGGGCCTGTAGTCTGGATACAAGATGAGATACGGCAGGACATGGAGGTATACAGGATCTGTATGGTATCCTGCAGTACATTTACCACAGATGTTACAGCTGGACCTGTAGTCTGGATACAAGATGAGATACGGCAGGACATGGAGGTATACAGGTTCTGTATGGTATCCTGCAGTACATTTACCACAGATGTTACAGCTGGACCTGTAGTCTGGATACAAGATGAGATACTGCAGGACATGGAGGTATACAGGCTCTGTATGGTGTCCTGCAGTACATTTACCACAGATGTTACAGCTGGACCTGTAGCCTGGATACAAGATGAGATACGGCAGGACATGGAGGTATACAGGCTCTGTATGGTGTCCTGCAGTACATTTACCACAGATGTTACAGCTGGACCTGTAGCCTGGATACAAGATGAGATACGGCAGGACATGGAGGTACACAGGTTCTGTATGGTATCCTGCAGTACATTTACCACAGATGTTACAGCCGGGCCTGTAGCCTGGATACAAGATGAGATACAGCAGGACATGGAGGTATACAGGCTCTGTATGGTATCCTGCAGTACATTTACCACAGATGTTACAGCCGGGCCTGTAGCCTGGATACAAGATGAGATACGGCAGGACATGGAGGTATACAGGTTCTGTATGGTATCCTGCAGTACATTTACCACAGATGTTACAGCCGGGCCTGTAGTCTGGATACAAGATGAGATACGGCAGGACATGGAGGTATACAGGTTCTGTATGGTATCCTGCAGTACATTTACCACAGATGTTACAGCTGGGCCTGTAGCCTGGATACAAGATGAGATACGGCAGGACATGGAGGTATACAGGTTCTGTATGGTATCCTGCAGTACATTTACCACAGATGTTACAGCTGGGCCTGTAGCCTGGATACAAGATGAGATACGGCAGGACATGGAGGTATACAGGTTCTGTATGGTATCCTGCAGTACATTTACCACAGATGTTACAGCTGGGCCTGTAGTCTGGATACAAGATGAGATACGGCAGGACATGGAGGTATACAGGTTCTGTATGGTATCCTGCAGTACATTTACCACAGATGTTACAGCTGGGCCTGTAGCCTGGATACAAGATGAGATACAGCAGGACATGGAGGTATACAGGCTCTGTATGGTATCCTGCAGTACATTTACCACAGATGTTACAGCTGGGCCTGTAGTCTGGATACAAGATGAGATATGGCAGGACATGGAGGTATACAGGTTCTGTATGGTATCCTGCAGTACATTTACCACAGATGTTACAGCTGGGCCTGTAGTCTGGATACAAGATGAGATACGGCAGGACATGGAGGTATACAGGTTGTGTATGGTATCCTGCAGTACATTTACCACTGATGTTACAGCTGGGCCTGTAGTCTGGATACAAGATGAGATACGGCAGGACATGGAGGTATACAGGCTCTGTATGGTATCCTGCAGTACATTTACCACACATGTTACAGCTGGGCCTGTAGTCTGGATACAAGATGAGATACGGCAGGACATGAAGGTATACAGGCTCTGTATGGTATCCTGCAGTACATTTACCACAGATGTTACAGCTGATCCTGTAGTCTGCATACAAGATGAGATACGGCAGGACATGGAGGTACACAGGATCTGTATGGTATCCTGCAGTACATTTACCACAGATGTTACAGCTGGGCCTGTAGTCTGGATACAAGATGAGATACGGCAGGACATGGAGGTATACAGGTTCTGTATGGTATCCTGCAGTACATTTACCACAGATGTTACAGCTGGGCCTGTAGTCTGGATACAAGATGAGATACGGCAGGACATGGAGGTATACAGGTTCTGTATGGTATCCTGCAGTACATTTACCACAGATGTTACAGCCGGGCCTGTAGCCTGGATACAGGATGAGATACGGCAGGACATGGAGGTATACAGGTTCTGTATGGTATCCTGCAGTACATTTACCACAGATGTTACAGCTGGGCCTGTAGCCTGGATACAAGATGAGATACGGCAGGACATGGAGGTATACAGGTTCTGTATGGTATCCTGCAGTACATTTACCACAGATGTTACAGCCGGGCCTGTAGCCTGGATACAAGATGAGATACAGCAGGACATGGAGGTATACAGGTTCTGTATGGTATCCTGCAGTACATTTACCACAGATGTTACAGCTGGGCCTGTAGTCTGGATACAAGATGAGATACGGCAGGACATGGAGGTATACAGGTTCTGTATGGTATCCTGCAGTACATTTACCACAGATGTTACAGCTGGGCCTGTAGCCTGGATACAAGATGAGATACGGCAGGACATGGAGGTATACAGGTTCTGTATGGTATCCTGCAGTACATTTACCACAGATGTTACAGCTGGGCCTGTAGTCTGGATACAAGATGAGATACGGCAGGACATGGAGGTATACAGGTTCTGTATGGTACCCTGCAGTACATTTACCACAGATGTTACAGCCGGGCCTGTATCCTGGATACAAGATGAGATACGGCAGGACACGGAGGTATACAGGTTCTGTATGGTATCCTGCAGTACATTTACCACAGATGTTACAGCCGGGCCTGTAGCCTGGATACAAGATGAGATACGGCAGGACATGGAGGTATACAGGTTCTGTATGGTACCCTGCAGTACATTTACCACAGATGTTACAGCCGGGCCTTTATCCTGGATACAAGATGAGATACGGCAGGACATGGAGGTATACAGGTTCTGTATGGTATCCTGCAGTACATTTACCACAGATGTTACAGCTGGGCCTGTAGACTGGATACAAGATGAGATACGGCAGGACATGGAGGTATACAGGTTCTGTATGGTATCCTGCAGTACATTTACCACAGATGTTACAGCTGGACCTGTAGTCTGGAT
>CAMRHE010001850.1:0-27822 GCA_947044405.1 Leptodactylus fallax | reverse complement strand
AGGATCTGTCCGCTCTCTCCTGTGTGGTGTAGTATATAGAGGATCTGTCCTCTCTCCTGTGTGGTGTAGTATATAGAGGATCTGTCCTCTCTCCTGTGTGGTGTAGTATATAGAGGATCTGTCCTCTCTCCTGTGCGGTGTAGTATATAGAGGATCTGTCCTCTCTCCTGTGTGGTGTATTATATAGAGGATCTGTCCTGTCTCCTGTGTGGTGTAGTATATAGAGGATCTGTCCTGTGTGTTGTAGTATATAGAGGATCTGTCCTCTCTCCTGTGTGGTGTAGTATATAGAGAATCTGTCCTCTCTCCTGTGTGGTGTAGTATATAGAGGATCTGTCCTCTCTCCTGTGTGGTGTAGTATATAGAGGATCTGTCCTCTCTCCTGTGCGGTGTAGTATATAGAGGATCTGTCCTCTCTCCTGTGCGGTGTAGTATATAGAGGATCTGTCCTCTCTCCTGTGCGGTGTAGTATATAGAGGATCTATCCTCTCTCCTGTGTGGTGTAGTATATAGAGGATCTGTCAGCTCTCCTGTGTGGTGTAGTATATAGAGGATCTGTCCTCTCTCCTGTGTGGTGTAGTATATAGAGGATCTGTCCTCTCTCCTGTGTGGTGTAGTATATAGAGGATCTGTCAGCTCTCCTGTGTGGTGTAGTATATAGAGGATCTGTCCTTTCTCTCCTGTGTGGTGTAGTATATAGAGGATCTGTCCTCTCTCCTGGGTGGTGTAGTATATAGAGGATCTGTCCTCTCTCCTGTGTGGTGTAGTATATAGAGGATCTGTCCTCTCTCCTGTGTGGTGTAGTATATAGAGGATCTCTCAGCTCTCCTGTGTGGTGTAGTATATAGAGGATCTGTCCTCTCTCCTGTGTGGTGTAGTATACAGAGGATCTGTCCTCTCTCCTGTGTGGTGTAGTATATAGAGGATCTGTCCTCTCTCCTGTGCGGTGTAGTATATAGAGGATCTGTCCTGTGTGGCGTAGTATATAGAGGATCTGTCCTCTCTCCTGTGTGGTGTAGTATATAGAGGATCTGTCCTCTCTCCTGTGTGGTGTAGTATATAGAGGATCTGTCCTCTCTCCTGTGTGGTGTAGTATATAGAGGATCTGTCCTCTCTCCTGTGTGGTGTAGTATATAGAGGATCTGTCATCTATCCTGTGTGGTGTAGTATATAGAGGATCTGTCAGCTCTCCTGTGTGGTGTAGTATATAGAGGATCTGTCAGCTCTCCTGTGTGGTGTAGTATATAGAGGATCTGTCCTCTCTCCTGTGTGGTGTAGTATATAGAGGATCTGTCCTCTCTCCTGTGTGGTGTAGTATATAGAGGATCTGTCCTCTCTCCTGTGTGGTGTAGTATAGAGGATCTGTCCTCTCTCCTGTGTGGTGTAGTATATAGAGGATCTGTCAGCTCTCCTGTATGGTGTAGTATATAGAGGATCTGTCCTCTCTCCTGTGTGGTGTAGTGTAGTATATAGAGGATGTGTCCTCTCTCCTGTGTGGTGTAGTATATATAGGATCTGTCCTCTCTCTCCTGTGTGGTGTAGTATATAGAGGATCTGTCCTCTCTCCTGTGTAGTGTAGTATATAGAGGATCTGTCCTCTCTCCTGTGTGGTGTAGTATATAGAGGATCTGTCAGCTCTCCTGTGTGGTGTAGTATATAGAGGATCTGTCAGCTCTCCTGTCTGGTGTAGTATATAGAGGATCTGTCCTCTCTCCTGTGTGGTGTAGTATATAGAGGATCTGTCCTCTCTCCTGTGTGGTGTAGTATATAGAGGATCTGTCTTGTGTGGTGTAGTATATAGAGGATCTGTCCTGTGTGGTGTAGTATATAGAGGATCTGTCCTCTCTCCTGTGTGGTATAGTATATAGAGGATCTCTCCTCTCTCCTGTGTGGTGTAGTATATAGAGGATCTGTCAGCTCTCCTGTGTGGTGTAGTATATAGATGATCTGTCCTCTCTCTCCTGTGTGGTGTAGTATATAGAGGATCTGTCCTCTCTCCTGTGTGGTGTAGTATATAGAGGATCTGTCCTCTCTCCTGTGTGGTGTAGTATATAGAGGATCTGTCCTCTCTCCTGTGCGGTGTAGTATATAGAGGATCTGTCCTCTCTCCTGTGTGGTGTATTATATAGAGGATCTGTCCTGTCTCCTGTGTGGTGTAGTATATAGAGGATCTGTCCTGTGTGTTGTAGTATATAGAGGATCTGTCCTCTCTCCTGTGTGGTGTAGTATATAGAGAATCTGTCCTCTCTCCTGTGTGGTGTAGTATATAGAGGATCTGTCCTCTCTCCTGTGTGGTGTAGTATATAGAGGATCTGTCCTCTCTCCTGTGTGGTGTAGTATATAGAGGATCTGTCAGCTCTCCTGTATGGTGTAGTATATAGAGGATCTGTCCTCTCTCCTGTGTGGTGTAGTGTAGTATATAGAGGATGTGTCCTCTCTCCTGTGTGGTGTAGTATATAGAGGATCTGTCCTCTCTCTCCTGTGTGGTGTAGTATATAGAGGATCTGTCCTCTCTCCTGTGTAGTGTAGTATATAGAGGATCTGTCCTCTCTCCTGTGTGGTGTAGTATATAGAGGATCTGTCAGCTCTCCTGTGTGGTGTAGTATATAGAGGATCTGTCAGCTCTCCTGTCTGGTGTAGTATATAGAGGATCTGTCCTCTCTCCTGTGTGGTGTAGTATAT
This sequence comes from Leptodactylus fallax, assembly GCA_947044405.1. Taxonomy (NCBI): domain Eukaryota; kingdom Metazoa; phylum Chordata; class Amphibia; order Anura; family Leptodactylidae; genus Leptodactylus; species Leptodactylus fallax. The sequence continues at coordinate 25,140 of CAMRHE010001850.1, read as the reverse complement.
AGAGGATCTGTCCTCTCTCCTGTGTGGTGTAGTATATAGAGGATCTGTCTTGTGTGGTGTAGTATATAGAGGATCTGTCCTGTGTGGTGTAGTATATAGAGGATCTGTCCTCTCTCCTGTGTGGTATAGTATATAGAGGATCTGTCCTCTCTCCTGTGTGGTGTAGTATATAGAGGATCTGTCAGCTCTCCTGTGTGGTGTAGTATATAGAGGATCTGTCCTCTCTCTCCTGTGTGGTGTAGTATATAGAGGATCTGCCCTCTCTCCTGTGTGGTGTAGTATATAGAGGATCTGTCCTCTCTCCTGTGTGGTGTAGTATATAGAGGATCTGTCCTCTCTCCTGTGCGGTGTAGTATATAGAGGATCTGTCCTCTCTCCTGTGTGGTGTATTATATAGAGGATCTGTCCTGTCTCCTGTGTGGTGTAGTATATAGAGGATCTGTCCTGTGTGTTGTAGTATATAGAGGATCTGTCCTCTCTCCTGTGTGGTGTAGTATATAGAGAATCTGTCCTCTCTCCTGTGTGGTGTAGTATATAGAGGATCTGTCCTCTCTCCTGTGTGGTGTAGTATATAGAGGATCTGTCCTCTCTCCTGTGCGGTGTAGTATATAGAGGATCTGTCCTCTCTCCTGTGCGGTGTAGTATATAGAGGATCTGTCCTCTCTCCTGTGCGGTGTAGTATATAGAGGAACTGTCCTCTCTCCTGTGCGGTGTAGTATATAGAGGATCTGTCCTCTCTCCTGTGTGGTGTAGTATATAGAGGATCTGTCCTCTCTCCTGTGTGGTGTGGTGTAGTATAAGAGGATCTGTCCTCTCTCCTGTGCGGTGTAGTATATAGAGGATCTGTCCTCTCTCCTGTGTGGTGTAGTATATAGAGGATCTGTCCTCTCTCCTGTGTGGTGTAGTATATAGAGGATCTGTCCTCTCTCCTGTGTGGTGTAGTATATAGAGGATCTGTCCTCTCTCCTGTGTGGTGTAGTATATAGAGGATCTGTCCTCTCTCCTGTGTGGTGTAGTATATAGAGGATCTGTCCTCTCTCCTGTGTGGTGTAGTATATAGAGGATCTGTCCTCTCTCCTGTGTGGTGTAGTATATAGAGGATCTGTCCTGTGTGGTGTAGTATATAGAGGATCTGTCCTCTCTCCTGTGTGGTGTAGTATATAGAGGATCTGTCAGCTCTCCTGTGTGGTGTAGTATATAGAGGATCTGTCCTCTCTCCTGTGTAGTGTAGTATATAGAGGATCTGTCACTCTCCTGTGTGGTGTAGTATATAGAGGATCTGTCCTCTCTCCTGTGTGGTGTAGTATATAGAGGATCTGTCCTCTCTCCTGTGTGGTGTAGTATATAGAGGATCTGTCCTCTCTCCTGTGTGGTGTAGTATATAGAGGATCTGTTCTCTCTCCTGTGTGGTGTAGTATATAGAGGATCTGTCCTGTGTGGTGTAGTATATAGAGGATCTGTCCTGTCTCCTGTGTGGTGTAGTATATAGAGGATCTGTCCTCTCTCCTGTGTGGTGCAGTATATAGAGGATCTGTCCTCTCTCCTGTGTGGTGTAGTATATAGACGATCTGTCATCTCTCCTGTGTGGTGTAGTATATAGAGGATCTGTCATCTCTCCTGTGTGGTGTAGTATATAGAGGATCTCTCCTGTGTGGTGTAGTATATAGAGGATCTGTCCTCTCTCCTGTGTGGTGTAGTATATAGAGGATCTGTCAGCTCTCCTGTGTGGTGTAGTATATAGAGGATCTGTCCTCTCTTCTGTGTGGTGTAGTATATAGAGGATCTGTCCTCTCTCCTGTGTGGTGTAGTATATAGAGGATCTGTCCTCTCTCCTGTGTGGTGTAGTATATAGAGGATCTGTCCTCTCTCCTGTGTGGTGTAGTATATAGAGGATCTGTCCTCTCTCCTGTGCGGTGTAGTATATAGAGGATCTGCCTCTCTCCTGTGCGGTGTAGTATATAGAGGATCTCTCCGCCGTGTGGTGTAGTATATAGAGGATCTGTTGGCTCTCCTGGGTGGTGTAGCATATAGAGGATCTGTCATCTCTCCTGTGCAGTGTAGTATATAGAGGATCTGTCCTCTCTCCTGTGTGGTGTAGTATATAGAGGATCTGTCCTCTCTCCCGTGTGGTGTAGTATATAGAGGATCTGTCCTCTCTCCTGTGTGGTGTAGTATATAGAGCATCTGTCCTCTCTCCTGTGCGGTGTAGTATATAGAGGATCTGTCCTCTCTCCTGTGTGGTGTAGTATATAGAGGATCTGTCCTGTGTGGTGTAGTATATAGAGGATCTGTCCTCTCTCCTGTGTGGTGTAGTATATAGAGGATCTGTCAGCTCTCCTGTGTGGTGTAGTATATAGAGGATCTGTCCTCTCTCCTGTGTGGTGTAGTATATAGAGGATCTGTCCGCTCTCCTGTGTGGTGTAGTATATAGAGGATCTGTCCTCTCTCCTGTGTGGTGTAGTATATAGAGGATCTGTCTTGTGTGGTGTAGTATATACAGGATCTGTCCTGTCTCCTGTGTGGTGTATTATATAGAGGATCTGTCCTGTCTCCTGTGTGGTGTAGTATATAGAGGATCTATCCTCTCTCCTGTGTGGTGTATTATATAGAGGATCTGTCCTGTCTCCTGTGTGGTGTAGTATATAGAAGATCTGTCCTCTCTCCTGTGTGGTGTAGTATATAGAGGATCTGTCCTCTCTCCTGTGTGGTGTAGTATATAGAGGATCTGTCCTCTCTCCTGTGTGGTGTAGTATATAGAGGATCTGTCCTCTCTCCTGTGTGGTGTAGTATATAGAGGATCTGTCCTCTCTCCTGTGGGTGTAGTATATAGAGGATCTGTCCTCTCTCCTGTGTGGTGTAGTATATAGAGGATCTGTCCTCTCTCCTGTGTGGTGTAGTATATAGAGGATCTGTCCTCTCTCCTGTGTGGTGTAGTATATAGAGGATCTGTCCTCTCTCCTGTGTGGTGTAGTATATAGAGGATCTGTCAGCTCTCCTTGTGTGGTGTAGTATATAGAGGATCTGTCCTCTCTCCTGTGCGGTGTAGTATATAGAGGATCTGTCCTCTCTCCTGTGCGGTGTAGTATATAGAGGATCTGTCCTCTCTCCTGTGTGGTGTAGTATATAGAGGATCTGTCCTCTCTCCTGTGTGGTGTAGTGATATAGAGGATCTGTCCTCTCTCCTGTGTGGTGTAGTATATAGAGGATCTGTCCTCTCTCTCCTGTGTGGTGTAGTATATAGAGGATCTGTCCTCTCTCCTGTGTGGTGTAGTATATAGAGGATCTGTCCTCTCTCCTGTGCGGTGTAGTATATAGAGGATCTGTCCTCTCTCCTGTGTGGTGTAGTATATAGAGGATCTGTCCTCTCTCCTGTGTGGTGTAGTATATAGAGGATCTGTCCTCTCTCCTGTGTGGTGGTGTAGAGGACTGTCCTCTCGTGTGGTGTAGTATATAGAGGATCTGTCCTCTCTCCTGTGTGGTGTAGTATATAGAGGATCTGTCCTCTCTCCTGTGTGGTGTAGTATATAGAGGATCTGTCCTCTCTCCTGTGTGGTGTAGTATATAGAGGATCTGTCCTCTCTCCTGTGTGGTGTAGTATATAGAGGATCTGTCCTCTCTCTCCTGTGTGGTGTAGTATATAGAGGATCTGTCCTCTCTCCTGTGTGGTGTAGTATATAGAGGATCTGTCCTCTCTCCTGTGTGGTGTAGTATATAGAGGATCTGTCCTCTCTCCTGTGTGGTGTAGGTAGTATAGAGAGGATGTGTCCTCTCTCCTGTGTGGTGTAGTATATAGAGGATCTGTCCTCTCTCTCCTGTGTGGTGTAGTATATAGAGGATCTGTCCTCTCTCCTGTGTGGTGTAGTATATAGAGGATCTGTCCTCTCTCCTGTGTGGTGTAGTATATAGAGGATCTGTCCTCTCTCCTGTGTGGTGTAGTATATAGAGGATCTGTCCTCTCTCCTGTGTGGTGTAGTATATAGAGGATCTGTCCTCTCTCCTGTGTGGTGTAGTATATAGAGGATCTGTCCTCTCTCCTGTGTGGTGTAGTATATAGAGGATCTGTCCTCTCTCCTGTGTGGTGTAGTATATAGAGGATCTGTCCTCTCTCCTGTGTGGTGTAGTATATAGAGGATCTGTCCTCTCTCCTGTGTGGTGTAGTATATAGAGGATCTGTCCTCTCTCCTGTGTGGTGTAGTATATAGAGGATCTGTCCTCTCTCCTGTGTGGTGTAGTATATAGAGGATCTGTCCTCTCTCCTGTGTGGTGTAGTATATAGAGGATCTGTCCTCTCTCCTGTGTGGTGTAGTATATAGAGGATCTGTCCTCTCTCCTGTGTGGTGTAGTATATAGAGGATCTGTCCTCTCTCCTGTGTGGTGTAGTATATAGAGGATCTGTCCTCTCTCCTGTGTGGTGTAGTATATAGAGGATCTGTCCTCTCTCCTGTGTGGTGTAGTATATAGAGGATCTGTCCTCTCTCCTGTGTGGTGTAGTATATAGAGGATCTGTCCTCTCTCCTGTGTGGTGTAGTATATAGAGGATCTGTCCTCTCTCCTGTGTGGTGTAGTATATAGAGGATCTGTCCTCTCTCCTGTGTGGTGTAGTATATAGAGGATCTGTCCTCTCTCCTGTGTGGTGTAGTATATAGAGGATCTGTCCTCTCCTCCTGTGTGGGTGTAGTATATAGAGGATCTGTCCTCTCTCCTGTGTGGTGTAGTATATAGAGGATCTGTCCTCTCTCCTGTGTGGTGTAGTATATAGAGGATCTGTCCTCTCTCCTGTGTGGTGTAGTATATAGAGGATCTGTCCTCTCTCCTGTGTGGTGTAGTATATAGAGGATCTGTCCTCTCTCCTGTGTGGTGTAGTATATAGAGGATCTGTCCTCTCTCTGTGGTGTGGTGTAGTATATAGAGGATCTGTCCTCTCTCCTGTGTGGTGTAGTATATAGAGGATCTGTCCTCTCTCTCCTGTGTGGTGTAGTATATAGAGGATCTGTCCTCTCTCCTGTGTGTGGTGTAGTATATAGAGGATCTGTCCTCTCTCCTGTGTGGTGTAGTATATAGAGGATCTGTCCTCTCTCCTGTGTGGTGTAGTATATAGAGGATCTGTCCTCTCTCCTGTGTGGTGTAGTATATAGAGGATCTGTCCTCTCTCCTGTGTGGTGTAGTATATAGAGGATCTGTCCTCTCTCCTGTGTGGTGTAGTATATAGAGGATCTGTCCTCTCTCCTGTGTGGTGTAGTATATAGAGGATCTGTCCTCTCTCCTGTGTGGTGTAGTATATAGAGGATCTGTCCTCTCTCCTGTGTGGTGTAGTATATAGAGGATCTGTCCTCTCTCCTGTGTGGTGTAGTATATAGAGGATCTGTCCTCTCTCCTGTGTGGTGTAGTATATAGAGGATCTGTCCTCTCTCCTGTGTGGTGTAGTATATAGAGGATCTGTCCTCTCTCCTGTGTGGTGTAGTATATAGAGGATCTGTCCTCTCTCCTGTGTGGTGTAGTATATAGAGGATCTGTCCTCTCTCCTGTGTGGTGTAGTATATAGAGGATCTGTCCTCTCTCCCTGTGTGTGGTGTAGTATATAGAGGATCTGTCCTCTCTCCTGTGTGGTGTAGTATATAGAGGATCTGTCCTCTCTCCTGTGTGGTGTAGTATATAGAGGATCTGTCCTCTCTCCTGTGTGGTGTAGTATATAGAGGATCTGTCCTGCTCTCCTGTGTGGTGTAGTATATAGAGGATCTGTCCTCTCTCCTGTGTGGTGTAGTATATAGAGGATCTGTCCTCTCTCCTGTGTGGTGTAGTATATAGAGGATCTGTCCTCTCTCCTGTGTGGTGTAGTATATAGAGGATCTGTCCGCTCTCCTGTGTGGTGTAGTATATAGAGGATCTGTCCTCTCTCCTGTGTGGTGTAGTATATAGAGGATCTGTCCTCTCTCCTGTGTGGTGTAGTATATAGAGGATCTGTCCTCTCTCCTGTGTGGTGTAGTATATAGAGGATCTGTCAGCTCTCCTGTGTGGTGTAGTATATAGAGGATCTGTCCGCTCTCCTGTGTGGTGTGAGTATATAGAGGATCTGTCCTCTCTCCTGTGTGGTGTAGTATATAGAGGATCTGTCCTCTCTCCTGTGTGGTGTAGTATATAGAGAAATGGTCACATGTTCCCACAGACACCCTCTAAAATCATGTGGAAAGCCTTTCAAAAATAGAGAAGACTTTTATAGCTCCTAAAGGGACCATTTACACTTTAACTACTGTGGTATCTTAATATGATGTTCAACAAGATTTTAAATATGATGGTCAAGTGCCCACCAGGGCCAAATCTATCAAATATCTCACAAGAAAATTGGTGAATATTTATGTCTAACACTTCTGTCCTGAAATGTTACTCTACTTTCTATGACACCTCCTAGTGGAGCAAGAATTGCAGCAATTTGTGACTTTTTGAAATGCAGCATTCATTCTACATCAGCTGGACAGATTAATTTATGGTGACTTTACCTCCCACATGTCAATAGTAGAGTGATCAAAAGTGAAATGAGAATAAAAAATCTAAAATGTAGTAAAATTTTTCCACAAATAAGCCCAAAAAGATGCAAAACCCTAGAGAATTCTGGCGCACAAGGCTTGATAAATTCACCCTACAATGTATATATCTAGAATGTAAGAAAAGGACATATAATTCCCAAATAACTTACGGTGGGCAATAATGGCAATAAACAAGGTATGGATATGGGGAATTGTCACATTTTGCAACTGCACATCCAATCATGTTTGACTCTGCCCAAACGACCTAAAGAGAGAGAAATGGAACAAATAAATACACAGATATATATATTTCCATGGGAGTTTGCCAGGTTAATCCGTATGCCAACCTGCAGCAAAAAACCAAATGCTCAGTCCCGGATTTCTGCAGCAGGCTCTACAGCAAACAGACACATTTCCAAGGTGATTTATAGCTGTGTGTATATACAGGGGCAAATTTATGCCCTTCCTTGATCTATGTGTATAAGGGTAGAGATGTATCCCAATAACTTACTACTTGTATGACAAGTTATTTAGCTTTTTTATAATTATGATTTTCTTGAGTTAATATAAAGGGATATCAAAGGGATTATAAGATTCTGCAGCAGTTTGGTTGTGTATTATGATGTTCTGCAGCAGCTGAGGTGTCTATTATGGTCTATTGCAACAGCAGTGATGTGTATTATGATGTTCTGCAGCATCTGAGCTGTGTGTAATGGTGTGCTGCAGCAGCTGAGATGTGTATTATGATGTTCTGCAGCAGCTGAGCTGTGTATCATGGTGTGCTGCAGCAGATGAGCTGTGTATTATGATGTTCTGCAGCAGCTGAGCTGTGTATTATGGTGTGCTACAGCAGCTGAGCTGTGTATTATGATGTTCTGCAGCAGCTGAGCTGTGTATTATGGTGTGCTGCAGGAGCTGAGCTGTGTATTATGGTGTTCTACAGCAGCTGAGCTGTGTATTATGGTGTGCTGCAGCAGCTGAACTGTGTATTATGGTGTGCTTCAGCAGCTGATCTGTGTATTATGGTGTGCTACAGCAGCTGAGCTGTGTATTATGGTGTGCTGCAGCTGAGCTGGGTACTATGGTGTGCTGCAGCAGCTGAGCTGGGTACTATGGTGTGCTGCAGCAGCTGAGCTGGGTACTATGGTGTGCTGCAGCAGCTGAGCTGTGTATTATGGTGTGCTGCAGCAGATGAACTGTGTATTATGGTGTTCTGCAGCAGCTGAGCTGGGTATTATGGTGAGCTGCAGCAGCTGAGCTGTGTATTATGGTGTGCTGCAGCAGCTGAGCTGTGTATTATGGTGTGCTGCAGATGTGCTCTGTATTATGGTGTGCTGCAGCAGCTGAGCTGTGTATTATGGTGTGCTGCAGCAGCTGAGCTGTGTATTATGGTGTGCTGCAGCAACTGAGCTGTGTATTATGGTGTGCTGCAGCAGCTGAGCTGTGTATTATGGTGTGTTGCAGCAGCTGATTTGTGTATTATGGTGTGCTGCAGATGAGCTCTGTATTATGGTGTGCTGCAGATGAGCTCTGTACTATGGTGTGCTGCAGCAGCTGAGCTCTGTATTATGGTGTTCTGCAGCAGCTGAGCTCTGTATTATGGTGTGCTGCAGCAGCTGAGCTCTGTATTATGGTGTGCTGCAGCAGCTGAGCTCTGTATTATGGTGTGCTGCAGCAGCTGAGTTGTGTATTATGATGTGCTGCAGCAGCTGAGCTGTGTATTATGGTGTGCTGCAGGAGCTGAGCTGTGTATTATGGTGTGCTGCAGCAGCTGAGCTGTGTATTATGGTGTGCTGCAGCAGCTGAGCTGTGTATTATGGTGTGCTGCAGCAGATGAGCTGTGTATTATGGTGTTCTGCAGCAGCTGAGCTGGGTATTATGGTGTGCTGCAGCAGCTGAGCTGGGTATTATGGTGTGCTGCAGCAGCTGAGCTGGGTATTATGGTGTGCTGCAGCAGCTGAGCTGGGTATTATGGTGAGCTGCAGCAGCTGAGCTGTGTATTATGGTGTGCTGCAGCAGCTGAGCTGTGTATTATGGTGTGCTGCAGCAACTGAGCTGTGTATTATGGTGTGCTGCAGCAGCTGAGCTGTGCATTATGGTGTGTTGCAGCAGCTGATTTGTGTATTATGGTGTGCTGCAGATGAGCTCTGTATTATGGTGTGCTGCAGATGAGCTCTGTACTATGGTGTGCTGCAGCAGCTGAGCTCTGTATTATGGTGTTCTGCAGCAGCTGAGCTCTGTATTATGGTGTGCTGCAGCAGCTGAGCTCTGTATTATGGTGTGCTGCAGCAGCTGAGCTCTGTATTATGGTGTGCTGCAGCAGCTGAGTTGTGTATTATGATGTGCTGCAGCAGCTGAGCTGTGTATTATGGTGTGCTGTAGGAGCTGAGCTGTGTATTATGGTGTGCTGCAGCAGCTGAGCTGTGTATTATAGTGTGCTGCAGCAGCTGAGCTGTGTATTATGGTGTGCTGCAGCAGCTGAGCTGTGTATTATGGTGTGCTGCAGCAGCTAAGCTGTGTATTATGGTGTGCTGCAGGAGCTGAGCTGTGTATTATGGTGTGCTGCAGTAGCTAAGGTGCTGAGCTGTGTATTATGGTGTGCTGCAATAACTAAGGTGCTGAGGTGTGTATTATGGTGTGCTGCAGCAGCTGAGCTGTGTATTATGGTGTGCTGCAGGAGCTGAGCTGTGTATTATGGTGTGCTGCAGTAGCTAAGGTGCTGAGCTGTGTATTATGGTGTGCTGCAATAGATAAGGTGCTGAGGTGTGTATTATGGTGTGGTACAGCAGCTGAGCTGTTTATTATGATGTTCTGCAGCAAGTGTGAGTCCTCATACTCATCGGCCTCTTCAGGCCTCCTTACATCAGCAACTCTGGGGTGCGCCAAGGTTATGATAGTAGATGCAAGTGTCAAGATGTTGATGCACCTCACTTGACCACTGAGGAGGAATAATGGGCCTCAGCAGTGCCCCAAGACCACTGACATAATTTATGAGGTTACAAAAAAAGAAAGGGAGGGCCGCTCCCTAGTGAAGTTCATACAGGTGGTGGATAAATGACACACAGGGTAGGACAGATCTCACCTATTCACGATAATGAATAGCACATGTAACAAACACATCTAATGTTCCGTTCCATTCAATCGATCTTCAACAACAGCAGAAAAATGGCTGCAGCTCTGGCCATCGTGATTGAATACAGAAAAACCACTGGATGAAGAAATTTTTGTAGATAAAAAAAATTACTTTAAAAAAAGCATAGAAAAAAATTAAGTCATTTATTGTAGGCTTGAAAAAGGCAGCTACTCACTGCCGAAACGCGTTGCCTTTATATTTGTATTTTTTGCTTGTATTTTACTTTATTTTTTAATAAATTACTTATTTTTTACTACGGCAGCGTTTTTTTGAAGTTCTTTTTTTATCTACAAAAAAGTCATCATTTATGAGATTGTATGAGGCCAGAAGAGGACAAGGTGTGTACCCGAAACCACATCGGAGCCCAGGAGAGGTGAGTATGGCTCTTTGTTATGCTTAAACACCTCCCACAAGACCTCAGCTTAATATACTCTCAGGTCTGGAGAGACCAAAGATTATAGTAGTGCTTAATGGGTGGCAAACCGCAAACATTTCTGGTTTAACCAAACTCAAAACTTTTAGAAAATTTGCAAGAAATTATTTGGGTTGTTGCAAAACGGTTTGCTCATCTCTATTCAGCATGTGTGTAATGAAGCAGTTAACATATACTGATATCTTACATTAGTATGTGGCTATGTGTGGCTAACCATTTTTGTGCTGTCAGTTGCAGCCTGACAAGGATTTTGCTAGCGTGTCTTGATATTGCATTGAATGTCCTTGACCAAATACAAGCTAAGTAAACCTTTATGCTACTGTGCATCTGTGCGTGTTACATATTTGCACTGTATTTTTGTGTAACGTGTACGATTTAAATATAGGTGTGTCTTTTCATTTGAAAACAACATAGTTTTGTGATATTGTGTCACAAGATTTTGCTAGCATGTCACAATATTCTTATCCAAATTTAAGCTAAGGTAAATGTGAACACATCTAAATATTTGTGTAAGTTGTGTGTATAAGGAGTATTTGTTTAAAGTATATGTATGTCTGCACACATTTCTGTATATAATTACAGTGAATGTATAGCACTGTATTTATTGGTACAGTATAGGGATAGGATTTATGTATATGTTATAGTGGTACTAATTTTATGTGTGGTAAAGCAGTTATATACAGTAGGTGTATCTGGCAGCACAGTTGATGTGTATGGTATAGCATTACTATGGATTAGAAATGAGTAATGAGCCAGGTTATGAATGAATTCTCCAAAAATCTCAATTCGGACGAACCTCAGATTTTTGTGGTTCGTCACCCACTAATCACTATTATACCCTGAGATTTCTTCAGACCACAGAATATAATAAGCAGAGATGCACAGTGTTGTAAGTACCACCATAGCAGCCATAGCGGCTGCCACAGGGCCTGGTACCTTAGGGGGCCCAGTGAACAGGTGGCCGTGAGCAGGAGCGGGGATTGGGTAAGTAAGGCTGTGGACCTGTGGCAAGAGTATTTGTTGGGTGAACCCCAACAAATACTGCTATTATTATACTCCGGGACTTTATAGTGTGTGTAAGGGGGGCATTATACTTTGTCAGGGGCAGGAAAGGAGGCGCTATGCCGTTGGGGGAGGGGGCAAGACAAAAGTTTGCTATGGGACCCAGTCTTTTCAAGTTATGACTCTGGAGACGCAGTAAAATAACAAACACTCATCACTCCTGGATTCCCTTGCAGTGTCCAGCACTCTTTCACAGTCTTCATTAGTCATCTTCCAGTCTCTTCCAGTCTCATGGGTGCTGTTGTGGTCCCCAGGGGGACCACTGAGATTTGTGATTGAGGCCCCTGATTGCGTAAAAGCATCATGACTGTGCCCCACATGACTGTAATTGGGCCTCAGTCGTCCCCCAAGCAGGGCCGGCATCAGCACCCGGCTTACCCGGGCAAGTGCCGGGGCCCCAAGCTCCTGAGGGGGCCCACTGGGCTGCCAGGTGCTGACTGTTTTTTTTTTTTTTTTTTTTAAATTGGCCATAACCTCAGCAGGTAACGGGCCCTATTTACTTACCGATCCCCGCTGCAGGAGTGGGGATTGGTAAGTAAGGCCGGGATCGCCAGGCCAGGGCCGCTTTAACCATAGGGTCAACGGTGCACTTGAGCCCTATGGTAGTGGGGACCCCTTTGGACAGCAAGACAGTCCCTCATTTGCTGTCCCGCTGTCCAGGGCAGTGGGTCCTTGCTGCACCAACTCATTGGTGTCCTGAGGACATCGATGAATTGAAGCCAGTGATGAAATAGGGAGCCGTCTGCTCCCTGCTTCACCACCCGGCCGCTGTCTTTGCTCCCAGTGTCCTGTGAGCAGGAGGCGCGATGTAGTGACGTCACTTACATCGCGTCTGTTACTCCTTAAAGACTCCGGGACCAGAGAGAGGAGTGAATGGGGAAAGGTGAGTCTTAAGGTTTGTTTTTTTCTTTGATATATACAGTTGGGGACATTATACTGTGGCGGCAACCTGAGAGGTGGGGTGAATGAATCTGGGGGGCTAACTTGGAGAGGGACATGAAAATGTGGCGGCAATCTGTGCGGGGAACATGACAATGAGGGAGCAACTTGATGGGGACATGAAACTGTGAGGGGAAACCTGGGGGGGCATGACACTGTGGGGGCAACCTGGGGAGTGGTGGGACATGATACTATGGGAAAACCTGGGGGTGGGGGAGACATGACACTGTGGGGGCAACCTCAGGGGGACATGAAACTGTGGGGGACATGACAGCATGGGTGGACATGATGCCATGGGGGCAACCTGGGGGATGTGGGGACATTATACTGTGGGGGCAACCTGAGGGGGACATGACAGTGTGGGGCAACTTGGGGTGGGGACACATGACACTGTAGGGGCAACCAGGGGGTTGAGGGACATGAATATGGGGGGGTAACCTGTGGGGGGACATGAAAATGTGAGGGCAACCTGGATGGGGACATTATGAGGGGCATTATATTGTATGGGGCCACTAGGGAGCCATTATACTGTGTGAGAGCCACTAAGAGGCATTATACTATGTGGGGCCATTGAGGGGGCATTATAATTTGTGCAGGTCAAGTATTTCTAAGTGGTGGTGATGGGGGGGCCCACTTATGAAACCTTTGCACAGGGCCCACCAATGTGTCAAAACGGCCCTGCGCCATGCGATTTGAGTCAGACCAAATAGGTCCAAACCGAAACTGCCATTATCATACTCCAGGGTCTCTTCAGACCCAGAAGTTTGATGATCGGAGGCCCAGGGGAGGTAAGCGAACATAATAAACAATGTTACTTACCTCTCCTGCGCTCCGATGTGACTCCGTACTATCTTCAGCCCTTTTCAATGACCTCACGTGGGTAAGGCCAGTGTCTAGATGCATAATGATGCTGGCGTAATCCAATGGAGCGCAAGAAGCTGCCTGGGACAGGTGAGTGTCAGTGTTTATTGTTTTACCGCACCTCCTTCTGGGCTTTCACTTATTATACTCCTAGAGTATAATAAAAGCACTTTCGGTTCAAACCAAACAAGTTTGGTCCAAAATGAAACTAGAGGGCAAACCTCACAAATATTCACAAAAGAAAACTTGTGAGTAGAGTTGGGCGAATCGACTTGTACCGAGCCATGTTCGACCCAGTTTAATTAAAAACTGAACAATTTGGAATTTATCTCAAACAGACTAAAATAGCTGCCGCAGGTAAATTATTATACTCTGGGGTCTCAGTATAATAGCTGTAGGCCCACGGGAGGTGACAAAAATAAAAAACACGTATATTCAACTTCTGTTACAGGTGCATTTTAATAAATTAGAATATTTTTGAAACGTTCAGTCAATTCAGTAATTCAGTAATACAATCCATAATCAGCGTCTTCCATGATTGTGTGTCCTACTGAGCCAGACTGAGGGGCCATTTAAAGGCTTAGGAAACCTTGGCAGGTGACACTGAATTTACAATACTGAATTTTTTTACAGTATTCTAATTTTAGATTTGGGTTTTCATTACCTGTAATCCATAATCAACATTTACAGAAATAAAACACTTGAAATAGAACACTCTGTGTGTAAAGAATCTAGAAAATATAGGAGGTCACTTTTTTAATTCAATTACTGAAATAAATAAACGTTTCAAAGATATTCTAATTTGTTGAGATGCAGCTGTTGTTTTTCTGGACCTCCTTGTGGCATTCGACCATCTGGGTCTTCCTCCTGTCAGCAGATAACGTCACAGAAGAGCGCCAGAGCCGAAGTCTGGCGCACTTCTGTGACTTTATATGCCTTAGGTCAACACTGAGGCCTGAAGAGACCTCAGAGTATATTAATTTCCTAATTTTCTGGGGATCGCCCATCTTTACTTGTAAGGTTTGACCATCTCTAATGTTGATGTGCACAGTTTAGAGGTACATTATGTGAGAACAGTATAATGGTAGAGTTATTGTGTATAGTACAGCAGTACTTTTCATATAAATGGTACAGTAATAACATCTATGTGTATGTTATAGTAGTGTTACACAGTACATGTATATACACACGTGGACAAAATTGTTGGTACCCCTCGTTTAAGGAATGAAAAACCCACAATGGTCACAGAAATAACTTGCTAAGTAATTTTCCAAACTACATGTTGACAAGCCACAAAGCTTCTGGGAGAATGTCCTATGGACAGACGAGACAAAAATCCAAATTTTTGGCAAGGCACATCAGCTCTATGTTCACAGACAGAAAAATGAAGCATATCTTGAAAAGAACACTGTCCCTACTGTGAAACATGGAGGAGGCTCTGTTATGTTCTGGGGCTGCTTTGCTGCATCTGGCACAGGGTGTCTTGAATCTGTGCAGGGTACAATGAAATCTCAAGACTATCAAGGGATTCTAGAGAGAAATGTGCTGCCCAGTGTCAGAAAGCTTGGTCTCAGTCGCAGGTCATGGGTCTTGCAACAGGATAATGACCCAAAACACACAGCTAAAAACACCCAAGAATGGCTAAGAGGAAAACATTGGACTATTCTGAAGTGGCCTTCTATGAGCCCTGACCTAAATCCTATTGAGCATCTTTGGAAGGAGCTGAAACATGCCGTCTGGAAAAGGTACCCTTCACACCCGAGACAACTGGAGCAGTTTGCTCATGAGGAGTGGCCAAAATACCTGCTGAGAGGTGCAGAAGTCTCATTGACAGTTACAGGAATCGTTTGATTGCAGTGATTGCCTCAAAAGGTTGTGCAACAAAATATTAAGTTAAGGGAACCGTCATTTCTGTCCAGGTATTTCATGAGTTTTCTTTTTTTTTTAAATTCTGTTGAAGCATGGTTGAAAAGCAATGTGACCATTGTGGGTTTTTCTTTCATTAAATGGCCTGTCAGGCACCATTAGTGTCTGCTATTTTAGCGGTCCGTGTATCCATTGCCCTGGTCCTCTAATGGACCAAAACAATGAAAACACCGACATAAATATGAACATAATGTTACACAGCTTTTCTAAACACAACATGGTGATACACTGATGAGCAAAAGGGTAACAATGTTTAGAACTTTCAGGCTCCACATCTCACCATCCACTGCAGCTTCCAACATTAGACTACTATCATTTTATAGACAATCATCTTGGCTATCTCATACATAAATTTGACTTGCAACTATTTAGCATATGATTAGTTATGCAGATTCTTGTCATGTAACTGCATTGTTACTGTTTTGCTCCTGGTGGTGGAAAAATCTAAATTTATTTATTTGTATTATTTTGAATATCCACGTTGGCTTTCAACACTGCCTGAATTTTCCTGGGCATGCTCTTGTTTGAAATCTGATCCCAGGTCTTTTCTACATGTTCCCAATGTTGGTGCATACTGGTTGACTAACTTGGGTACGAATACAGCCTTTTCTTCAACCTACCTACAAGTGTTCAATTGAGTTGAGACCTGGGGCTAATCCTCATCTTGTAGGATACTCACATATAGCTCAGCATTGAGACCACCATCGAGCCTAGTCAAGCATCCAATGATTTTGGCTGTGAAACAACCCCATATCATCTGGCTTCCTCCGCCAAACTTGACAGTTCCTTCAATTTCTCGAAATATTAGCCCCCTTTTCTGGACCCATTTGCACCTTTCGTCTCATCGCTCCAAATCACCCATTTCCAATCTTCTTCTGTCCACTTTTCATACTTGAGCCAACGCTTCTTATGATGATATTGAAGTTGAGGCTTCTTCACCTTTTTTCGGGCCACCATTCAAGACTTGTGTAACAAACATCGCACCAACGTTTGTGATCTCACTATTACGAAGCAAATGAGCCACCTCCACTGTCATGTTTGTCACACCAGAACTGACAGACCTTGTGATGTGCCAACTTGTTGAGTCTGATATTTTGCCTGGATGTCCCCCTCTTGGCTTTTGAATGGATGGACGGACTTCATTTCATATTCTTCCAATTGTCATGGCACTCACATGATACAGTTTCGTAATTTTCTTGGTTGAGAGACCACTATCGATGAGTTGGATAATGCTGTTTGTCTTTTCTTGGGAAATCTTCTTCAAGGCTGATCCTCGATTTGAACCAGTGACCTTTCACTTGTGAATCACCTAATAACACCCTGAGTTATTAGGAAATGTGAGAACAGGTTGTAGTGTGTAGTATACAAGAAGAAAAAGATTTTTCCACCACCAGGAGCAAAATAGTAACAATGACAAGAATCTGAATAACTAATCATATGCTAAATAGTTGCAAGCCAAATTTATGTATGAAATAGCCAAGATGATTGTCTATAAAATGATGGAAGTCTCACGTTCAAAGCTGTAGTGGATGGTGAGATATGGATCATGAAATTCACAAGGTCAAAACATTGTTACCCTTTTGATCGTCAGTGTATGCTAACTATACTATTTTTTTGTCTATGTGTCCACCCAGTTGGGGAGGGGGAATTGCAGCCATTCAAGGATTTTGTTACTGGGTTGTGAAATTGTGTTGAACTGTCTTCAAGATGAATAACAAGCCTTAACCAAACTGGAGATAAGTTTATGGAGCGTTACTGTAGTTATTACTGCCCAAACCTCTGTTGAATGCTGTGGATATGCGGTTATGGTTGCTGTTATAGAAATCACTAATAAAGAGATTCTGAATGTAAAGGAAGGGGGTATTAGATAGGAAGATAGGGTCTGCTCACTTTGCAGATAAAGCACCCATTTTTGCACGGTCTGTGTCTAATATTGCTGCTTATCCCCACTCATACCCGACACACAACGTGAGTGGCGATGATTTTCATAAAAGAAACCACTTTTTTAACAGAGGAAAACAAAGCAAAGAAGTTGTTAACTTTTTCTTACCTGGGTATAATGCCCAATAGGTTTATTGTCCTTTGCTCCTTCACCGTAAGTAAAGTCCTTCTCTTCGCCTGCCCAATATCCAACAATTTTAGGCCAAGGATCCACTGAAGATGACATGTAGATATTTTCTCCACAAGAACAAAGCTCTGGGTCTGCAAAAAAGAGTTTTATCTGTTTTTTTTTTTTTTTTTTTTTAAACATTTGATTATTTAGACGTTTAGACAAATATTCGTAAGGTTCGGCTCTCTTGTTTGTTTTCGGTTGAACTTGATTGGCATGAATCAGAAGTGTTCTTCAAACCCCAGAGTATAATATGTGGAGGCCCAGAGGAGGAGAGTAAAAATAAAAGTTATACTCTCCAATACTCGCCTCCCCTGGGCATCTGAGCAGTGTCCAGTGGTCCCCCATTGTCCCCTTCAGGCCTCTCCCAGTCTTTGTCTGATGTCTCATGTCCTGAGGTCATTCATGAAGCCTGTGATTGGACCTCAGTAGTGATATCAGCCAGAGGCTGGAAGAAGCTAGCAGAGGACACCAGGGACTGCTGAATACTCAGGAGAGGTGAAGCAAGGTGACAGTTTGTTATTGTTACTTCCCTCCCTGGCCTTCACTTATCATAGTCTGGGGTCTGATGAGACCCCAGATTATAATAATGTTCCATGGATGCCAAACCCGAGAAGTTTCAGGTTTGGATCTAAGCCGAAACGTTTGGAAAATTTGGGTCGAAAACCGGTTGTAACAGAATTGGTTTACTCATCCCTATTAACAAACCCCAAATGTTTTGGGTTCAAAGTTCAAGTATATCCTGAAACTTTTGGAAAATTTGGGTCAAATCTTGTTCAATCTGGATTGGTTCCCTCATCTCTAGTATTGACTTCTGATTAGCTGCTTGTGTTATTGGTGATGTGATGTTAGTCAAAGACTGTTCAGATTTCTATTTTTCTGTGTCAGGAATCTTTTTCAAAATCCCTGGATCTCCTATAGAATGTTCTCTTGGACATTTCTCAGCTATGTGTTTGCTATTTTACAGTTAATTCTGACATGTAAAGAAACCAATACTAGTACTAATAGATGGAGAGGAGGCAGACTATTCTGTATTGTACACATCCCCTACCTCAGAGAGAAATGTAAAATGTGCTGCGGACATAATGGGGCTATTAGCACCAGAGAAAAATGGTAGGACACCACTTATGAAGGCTTATAAAGCCAGAGGAGAGCAGACAGACTGCCCAGCTGGGCTTATACAGCCAGAGGAGAGCGGACAGGCTGCCCAGCAGGGCTTATACAGCCAGAGGAGAGCGGACAGGCTGCCCAGCTGGGCTTATACAGCCAGAGGAGAGCGGACAGGCTGCCCAGCAGGGCTTATACAGCCAGAGGAGAGCGGACAGGCTGCCCAGCAGGGCTTATACAGCCAGAGGAGAGCGGACAGGCTGCCCAGCAGGGCTTATACAGCCAGAGGAGAGCGGACAGGCTGCCCAGCAGGGCTTATACAGCCATAGGAGAGCGGAAAGGCTGCCCAGCAGGGCTTATACAGCCAGAGGAGAGCGGACAGGCTGCCCAGCAGGGCTTATACAGCCAGAGGAGAGCGGACAGGCTGTCCAGCAGGTTTTATATAGCCAGAGGAGAGCGGAAAGGCTGCCCAGCAGGGCTTATACAGCCAGAGGAGAGCAGACAGGCTGCCCAGCAGGGCTTATACAGCCAGAGGAGAGCGGACAGGCTGCCCAGCAGGTTTTATATAGCCAGAGGAGAGCGGAAAGGCTGCCCAGCAGGGCTTATACAGCCAGAGGAGAGCGGACAGGCTGCCCAGCAAGGCCTTGCACATATTTCACTTTTGATGAAGGCGCATCAATAGAAAAGCTTTATACTCACCCTGCCGCTGTTCTCCCCGTGCCAGGGCGACTTGGAACTGCACTAATACCAGAAGATGGAGGAGCAGCTGAGGACGGAGAACATCTTCTGGCATTAGTGCAGCCATAGCCAGTGCCTGACTAATACACATCTATATCCCATGAGGACACCACAAATTCATCAAACTATAATAAATATATATCCTTCATTACGTCAATAAATGTCATAGGTTTTTCAAAATTAAAAAACAAAAACAGGCATAGTTAAAAACTATATGAGTAGGGAAAAAGCCCAGATCAATACAAAAGACTACTTGTGTAACAATTCATGATATATTCACTAAAGGTCTATGATAATATAAATGCCCAAATTCATAAAATAATTGCAAATATCTAAAGAAGTGAAGAATGCTAAGTTTGTCCTGAACCTGTTCAGTTAAGATATGTCAAGTTAAACTTTGCTATACTTGTAGCTGTATAAAATGTATTACATAGCCTGTCACTTACAGTGTACCACCTGCAAACTGAAATAGGATACAGAAAAATACATATCTGTTGCCACCATATGGAATGGGTTGAAACTCAGACAGAATCTTATGTATTTTAAATTCATTCCTCCTTGCCTTCCCCAAATATCAGGTCTTGTATATACTTCTATACATCAGTATATACTTACCTCTTAGCAGGAGTGTAATGCTGGCAGTCCCTGTCTGCAGGCATCTCTGCTGTCCCCGCGGTTATAGGCACCAGAATACTTACACTCCTTGCTGCACTCTCCCTTCGCTGTGTATGTTGTAGCATGTGATATGAACAGTCAGCCCTGACACTGAGTGTGTAGCATATTAATCTATTCTAGGATCCATCTTGGTAAATACCACCTGTATGCAATCAAATTTTACTAGTAGAGATTACATTGGCGATAAAATTTGGGGATTCTAAGAACAAAATCCAAATTCCCATGGGGAGGGAGCTAGGTTAGAATTGCACAACCTTTTAGCATGAAGAAATGTCCTCTTCATAGCAAGTACAGATCAGCTTTTAGACCAGTGCTACATAATGATTTTGACCAGAACTCCTGCCACATGACCAAAAATGGCCAGGTTGCCCTGCAACTCCTTCACTAATGTTAATGGAATTGCATTGCGGCCAAGAGGATGCCGCAACCGCGACTTCTAGTTGCAAAAAGATTGGACACCATTCAATTTTTTTCTAAGCTAGAGGTCGTGGTTGCGGCATACTTGGGGTCAAAAGGCGTCTCCATACCCTAACATTAGTGAAGGAGTCGCAGGGTGACCCAACAATCCTTGGTTCTGTGATGCGAGTGGTGGCCAAAATCTCAAGGTAGCCCTAGCCTATATGTGTCAACTACACCATGGCACCAAACTTTAGCTTGACACTTTCAATGGCTTTCAATGGACACTACATTGATATTTATATTACTCTATATTGTAGCAGTATAGGATTAAATAGATGTTATCTTCTTTATCAGACCACTCATTGTGTCAGATAAGAAATTCTATTAGTATCTACATAATATTGCCATACTGATCTTACATTAAAGAAAGACTTGTAGCTAAAATTTATGTTTAAAATAAATAGTGGAAACTGAGAAAAATAATAACATTACTAAATCATATTGTAAAGGAACATCATCTATGGAAAACTTAGCTTACTATCTGACTGTCTTATTGAAGGTCTCTGGTCGCTAGGTCAGTTGTATTTATCATTACTATAGCATAGTTCATACTTACTTTTTATACGTCTACTGGTAACAGAGCTATGTCTTGCTTCACACAGTATTGCAAACTCCGCCGCATTTTCTGCAGCTTCTTCATTCCAAACCTTATTAATAGCAAAAATACATAAACATAAAAATCAATTCATATTGTCTGTTTGCTACATGTATTGCAGTGAAATTTAAAGAGAACATATCAGCTTGTGTGGTGTAGTATATAAAGGATCTGTCCTCTCTCTCCTGTGTGGTGTAGTATATAGAGGATCTGTCCTCTCTCCTGTGTGGTGTATTATATAGAGGATCTGTCCTCTCTTCCGTGTGGTATAGTATATAGAGGATCTACCCTCTCTCCTGTGTAGTGTAGTGTAGTATATAGAGGATCTGTCCTCTCTCCTGTGTGGTGTAGTATATAGAGGATCTGTCCTGTGTGGTGTAGTATATAGAGGATCTGTCCTCTCTCCTGTGTGGTGTAGTATATAGAGGATCTGTTGGCTCTCCTGGGTGGTGTAGTATATAGAGGATCTGTCATCTCTCCTGTGTGGTGTAGTATATAGAGGATCTGTCATCTCTCCTGTGCAGTGTAGTATATAGAAGATCTGTCCTCTCTCCTGTGTGGTGTAGTATATAGAGGATCTGTCCTCTCTCCTGTGTGGTGTAGTATATAGAGGATCTGTCCTCTCTCCTGTGTGGTGTAGTATATAGAGGATCTGTCCTCTCTCCTGTGTGGTGTAGTTTATAGAGGATCTGTCCTCTCTCCGGTGCGGTGTAGTATATAGAGGATCTGTCCTCTCTCCTGTGTGGTGTAGTATATAGGGGATCTGTCAGCTCTCCTGTGTGGTGTAGTATATAGAGGATCTGTTCTCTCTCCTGTGTGGTGTAGTATATAGAGGATCTGTCCCCTCTCCTGTGTGGTGTAGTATATAGAGGATCTGTCCTCTCTCTCCTGTGTGGTGTAGTATAAAGAGGATCTGTCATCTCTCCTGTGTGGTGTAGTATATAGAGGATCTGTCAGCTCTCCTGTGTGGTGTAGTATATAGAGGATCTGTCCTCTCTCCAGTGTGGTGTAGTATATAGAGGATCTGTCAGCTCTCCTGTGTGGTGTAGTATATAGAGGATCTGTCAGCTCTCCTGTGTGGTGTAGTATATAGAGGATCTGTCCTCTCTCCTGTGTGGTGTAGTATATAGAGTCTCTGTCCTCTCTCCTGTGTGGTATAGTACATAGAGGATCTGTCCTCTCTCCTGTGTGGTGTAGTATATAGAGAATCTGTCGGCTCTCCTGGGTGGTGTAGTATATAGATGATCTGTCCTCTCTCCTGTATGGTGTAGTATATAGAGGATCTGTCCTGTGGGGTGTAGTATATAGAGGATCTGTTGGCTCTCCTGTGTGGTGTAGTATATAGAGGATCTGTCATCTCTCCTGTGTAGTGCAGTATATAGAAGATCTGTCCTCTCTCCTGTGTGGTGTAGTATATAGAGGATCTGTCCTCTCTCCTGTGTGGTGTAGTATATAGAGGATCTGTCCTCTCTCCGGTGCGGTGTAGTATATAGAGGATGTGTCCTCTCTCCTGTGTGGTGTAGTATATAGAGGATCTGTCAGCTCTCCTGTGTGGTGTAGTATGTAGAGGATCTGTCCTCTCTCCTGTGTGGTGTAGTATATAGAGGATCTGTCATCTCTCCTGTGTGGTGTAGTATATAGAGGATCTGTCCTCTCTCCTGTCTGGTGTAGTATATAGAGGCTCTGTCCTCTCTCCTGTGTGGTGTAGTATATAGAGGATCTGTCCTCTCCCCTGTGTGGTGTAGTATATAGAGGATCTGTCCTCTTTCCTGTGTGGTGTAGTATATAGAGGATCTATCCTCTCTCCTGTGTGGTGTAGTATATAGAGGATCTGTCCTCTCTCCCGTGTGGTGTAGTATATAGGGGATCTGTCCTCTCTCCTGTGTGGTGTAGTATATAGAGGATCTGTCCTCTCTCCTGTGTGGTGTAGTATATAGAGGATCTGTCCTCTCTCCTGTGTGGTGTAGTATATAGAGGATCTGTCCTCTCTCCTGTGTGGTGTAGTATATAGAGGATATGTCCTCTCTCCTGTGTGGTGTAGTATATAGAGGATCTGTCCTCTCTCCTGTGTGGTGTAGTATATAGAGGATCTGTCCTCTCTCCTGTGTGGTGTAGTACATAGAGGATCTGTCCTCTCACCTGTGTGGTGTAGTATATAGAGGATCTGTCCTGTGTGGTGTAGTATATAGAGGATCTGTCCGCTCTCCTGTGTGGTGTAGTATATAGAAGATCTGTCAGCTCTCCTGTGTGGTGTAGTATATAGAGGATCTATCAGCTCTCCTGTGTGGTGTAGTATATAGAGGATCTGTCCTCTCTGCTGTGTGGTGTAGTATATAGAGGATCTTTCCTCTCTCCAGTGTGGTGTAGAATATAGAGGATCTGTCCTCTCTCCTGTGTGGTGTAGTATATAGAGGATCTGTCCTCTCTCCTGTGTGGTGTAGTATATAGAGGATCTGTCCTCTCTCCTGTGTGGTGTAGTATATAGAGGATCTGTCCTCTTTCCCGTGTGGTATAGTATATAGAGGATCTGTCCTCTCTCCCGTGTGGTGTAGTATATAGAGGATCTATCCTCTCTCCCGTGTGGTGTAGAGGGGCGGGGGGGGTCCTTCTCCTGTGTGGTGGAGTAGTATATAGAGGATCTGTCCTCTCTCCTGTGTGGTGTAGTATATAGATGATCTGTCAGCTCTCCTGTGTGGTGTAGTATATAGAGGATCTGTCCTCTCTCCTGTGTGGTGTAGTATATAGAGGATCTGTCAGCTCTCCTGTGTGGTGTAGTATATAGAGGAACTGTCCTCTCTCCTGTGTGGTGTAGTATATAGAGAATCTGTCCTCTCTCCTGTGTGGTGTAGTATATAGAGGATATGTCCTCTCTCCTGTGTGGTGTAGTATATAGAGGATCTGTCCTCTCTCCTGTGTGGTGTAGTATATAGAGGATCTGTCCACTCTCTCCTGTGTGGTGTAGTATATAGAGGATCTATCAGCTCTCCTGTGTGGTGTAGTATATAGAGGATCTATCAGCTCTCCTGTGTGGTGTAGTATATAGAGGATCTGTCCTCTCTCCTGTGTGGTATAGTATATAGAGGATCTGTCCTCTCTCCTGTGTGGTGTAGTATACAGAGGATCTGTCCTTTCTCCTGTGTGGTGTAGTATATAGAGGATCTGTCCTCTCTCCTGTGTGGTGTAGTATATAGAGGATCTGTCCTCTCTCCTGTGTGGTATAGTATATAGAGGATCTGTCCTCTCTTCCGTGTGGTATAGTATATAGAGGATCTATCCTATCTCCTGTGTAGTGTAGAGTAGTATATAGAGGATCTGTCCTCTCTCCTGTGTGGTGTAGTATATAGATGATCTGTCCTCTCTCCTGTGTGGTGTAGTATATAGAGGATCAGTCCTCTCTCCTGTGTGGTGTAGTATATAGAGGATCTGTCAGCTCTACTGAGTGGTGTAGTATATAGAGGATCTGTCCTCTCAAACCTGTGTGGTGTAGTATATACAGGATCTGTCCTCTCTCCTGTGTGGTGTAGTATATAGAGGATCTGTCCTCTCTCCTGTGTGGTGTAGTATATAGAGGATCTGTCAGCTCTACTGAGTGGTGTAGTATATAGAGGATCTGTCCTCTCTCCCCTGTGTGGTGTAGTATATAGAGGATCTGTCCTCTCTCCTGTGTGGTGTAGTATATAGAGGATCTGTTGGCTCTCCTGTGCGGTGTAGTATACAGAGGATCTGTCCTCTCTCTCCTGTGTGGTGTAGTATATATAGAGGATCTGTCCTCTCTCCAGTGTGGTGTAGTATATAGAGGATCTATCCTGTGTGGTGTAGTATATAGAGGATCTGTCAGCTCTCCTGTGTGGTGTAGTATATAGAGGATCTGTCCTCTCTCCTGTGTGGTGTAGTATATAGAGGATCTGTCCTCTCTCCTGTGTGGTGTTGTATATAGAGGATCTGTCCTCTCTCCTGTGTGGTGTAGTATATAGAGGATCTGTCCTCTCTCCTGTGTGATGTAGAATATGGAGGATCTGTCCTCTCTCCCGTGTGGTGTAGTATATAGAGGATCTGTCCTCTCTCCCGTGTGGTATAGTATATAGAGGATCTATCCTCTCTCCTGTGTAGTGTAGTATATAGAGGATCTGTCCTGTCTCCTGTGTGGTGTAGTATATAGAGGATCTGTCCTCTCTCCTGTGTGGTGTAGTATATAGAGGATCTGTCAGCTCTCCTGTGTGGTGTAGTATATAGAGGATCTGTCAGCTCTCCTGTGTGGTATAGTATGTAGAGGATCTGTCCTCTCTCTCCTGTGTGGTGTAGTATATAGAGGATCTGTCCTCTCTCCTGTGTGGTGTATTATATAGAGGATCTGTCCTCTCTCTCCTGTGTGGTGTAGTATATAGAGGATCTGTCCTCTCTCCTGTGTGGTGTAGTATATAGAGGATCTGTTGGCTCTCCTGTGCGGTGTAGTATACAGAGGATCTGTCCTCTCTCTCCTGTGTGTTGTAGTATATATAGAGGATCTGTCCTCTCTCCAGTGTGGTGTAGTATATAGAGGATCTATACTGTGTGGTGTAGTATATAGAGGATCTGTCCTCT
>CAMRHE010001849.1:0-27916 GCA_947044405.1 Leptodactylus fallax | reverse complement strand
GTTCATGTACTGAGATGTAACCAGTATCCATAAATACGTCTCAACTTTATAAACTGCACTGTCTGCACAGGTTCCAACATACAATTACATAGTTACATAGTAGATGAGGTTGGATGAAGACATCAGTCCATCAAGTCCAACCTACAGTGCCTTGCGAAAGTATTCGACCCCCTTGAACTTTTCGCCACATTTCAGGCTTCAAACATAAGGATATAAAATTTTAATTTTTTGGTGAAGAATCAACAACAAGTGGGACACAATCGTGAAGTGGAACGAAATTTATTGGATATTTTAAACTTTTGTAAAAAATAAAAAACTGAAAAGTGGGGCGTGCAATATTATTCGGCCCCCTTAAGTTAATGCTTTGTAGCTCCCCCTTTTGCTGCGATTACAGCTACAAGTCGCTTGGGGTTGTCTCTATCAGTTCTTGCCCATTCTTCCTTGGAAAACAGCTGGAGCTCAGTGAGGTTGGATGGAGAGCGTTTGTGAACAGCAGTTTTCAGCTCTTTCCACAGATTCTCGATTGGATTCAGGTCTGGACTTTGACTTGGCCATTCTAACACCTGGATACGTTTATTTGGGAACCATTCCATTGTAGATTTGGCTTTATGTTTGGGATCATTGTCTTGTTGGAAGATAAATCTCCGTCCCAGTCTCAGGTCTTTTGCAGACTCCAACAGGTTTTCTTCCAGAATGGTCCTGTATTTGGCTCCATCCATCTTCCCATCAATTTTAACCATCTTCCCTGTCCCTGCTGAAGAAAAGCAGACCCAAACCATGATGCTGCCCCCACCATGTGTGACAGTGGGGATGGTGTGTTCAGGGGGATGAGCTGTGCTATCGTTTTGCGTTGTGGCCAAAAAGTTGGATTTTGGTTTTATCTGAGCAGAGCACCTTCTTCCACATGTTTGGTGTCTCCCAGGTGGCTTTTTATGGATATCTTTGAGAAATGGCTTTCTTCTTGCCACTCTTCCATAAAGGCCAGATTTGTGCAGTGTACGGCTGATTGTTGTCCTATGGACAGACTCTCCCACCTCAGCTGTAGATCTCGGCAGTTCATCCAGAGTGATCATGGGCCTCTTGGCTGCATCTCTGATCAGTCTTCTCCTTGTTTGAGATGAAAGTTTAGAGGGACGGCCGGGTCTTGGTAGATTTGCAGTGGTCTGATACTCCTTCCATTTCAATATGATCGCTTGCACAGTGCTCCTTGGGATGTTTAAAGTTTGGGAAATCTTTTTGTATCCAAATCCGGCTTTAAACTTCTCCACAACAGTATCACGGACCTGCCTGGTGTGTTCCTTGGTCTTTATGATGCTCTCTGCGCTTTAAACAGAACCCTGAGACTATCACAGAGCAGGTGCATTTATACGGAGACTGGATTACACACAGGTGGATTATATTTATCATCATCAGTCATTTAGGACAACATTGGATCATTCAGAGATCCTCACTGAACTTCTGGAGTCAGTTTGCTGCACTGAAAGAGAAGAGTGCTGGTCAGAGAAGCAGCTCTTTAAAGTGAATGAGGGGAGTCAGCTCATGGCTCACTTAACCCTGCCCCTTAATTCCAAGCCCTACCCCATGTGTGGCTAACCCTGCCCCATACAGGGCTAATCCAGCCGCCGAATAGGTCACAGCCTCATTTTAACCTAATATTATGAGGTCCTGTGGCTTAAAGCAGCTCACTAACAAAAACCAGAGTGTTTATTCTCCTGTCCTGGGATCCTCGGGGGCAGCTGCTCAGTCTCCTGTAAGATGGCCACCCTGTACTAGTACTAGATGTGCTGTGTGACCAGGAGGCGGCCTCTTTAGACATGGCAGCTAATCACATGGCAGCTTTTATTTCCTGCACTACGTGGTCACATTCCACCTCTTTGCAGGCTGCCATCAGAAGTGATTTCGAAGCCGGTAGGCCATAATGCAATTCTTCAAAGCGTCTGTAGACCCTTCCAGGACCCTCACCACAAGGTCCCAATGCCACCGAGCCTCTCAGACACTGCAGTCATCAACTGGAAGTCCTACTCCTCAGATATCTAAGAGGCTAGAGGAACCCAGCCAACTGGTTCCCACCACACAGCCAGCCACAGGAGGTCAGCAAGGCAGGAGGGGCAGGAAGGCCAATCGTCTCCCATCTCAGGCCTTCACAGGTTCTAAGGAGCTCCAGTCATGTACAATCTGCATGGAGGACTACATAACAGGAGAGATGGTGATTCAGCTGGATCCGGATGAATCCATTCTGTCCACTGTGCCGGTTACACTGCTTCACCATGAAGAGTAGGACGACATGAGCGCCACAACCTGCACAACACAAAAAAACAAAACTACAAAAAAAAAATTAACTCAGTTTTGAGCTTTACAATCCTGTTGTTAGGGTCTTGCCAAATGTAGCAATAACCTCACACTACTGCAGGGGTCTGGGAGGAAGGACAGAGATAAGTGAGCCCTAATATCACCCCAGCCACTGTCCCTTCCTATTGCCTCAGTTACCCTAAACAGTAAAAGAACAACCTGAAGACGAGCCCTATACTGGGTAAGTGACAACACAGACAGAACAAACGACAAAAAGAGAGGTCAGGAAGCCAAGGGTTCGGTAACAGACGAGCAATGCAGGACAGAATCAAAATCCAAGAGAATATTCAAAAGGCAAGGCCAGAGGTCAGGAATACAAATACAAGAAACAAAACAGCAAGGAAAAATAGCCAGAACGCAAGAAGCAATAACCAGCGCCAATGTGAATGCGAGCAAAGAATAAATAGGAAGACAGAACCCGCCCCAGACTGGATTGGTAGACAGGCTGTCAATCACACAGGCAAGGCAAAATTAACTATTAGTGGAGCAGAGGAAAACCAAGGAAATAGACGGGTGTGGCAGAAAATCAATTACATAGTCTAGGACAGTGTTCAGACTGAGCAACAAGAATCTAAAACAAGGAGCCAAACTGAGCATGCCTCCTGCACCGCCATGTGCGGGCGGAGGGTGATGCAGAGACCCGAACAGGCAGAGACGTTAGGCAGAGACGTTACACCTGTTTATGTTTTCTTTAGGTTTTTAAGGTTTCTGCTATCGTCACCATCACTGTCATTGCAACGTGACTCTGTGACGTACAGATGTAGCAGTGCTGAACAGTACTGCCGCCGCTAATTCGCTTTGCACTATTTATGTAGTGCACCATTCTAGTAGCAAATGTAGTAGAGCGTCACACATGGTGCACTATGTTAGCGGTGTGCCGACTGTACTGATAACAATTACTATATACAGTATATGTATATGGGTGTCACAGAGGGGGCCAGGCTCACGACCCTCTCTAAACGTTTAGGGCTACATTAGTATATTGATCACATATTGACATGTCCACGGGCGTTTGGTTACAGAGGAATTGGTCATACTTTGGCGTCTCCAGACCCCGGATGTTTACGCTCTATATCCCACTTATCACCCCTGGTATATGCACTGCTTATGTACACAATTACACCGCAGATACATGGGCATCTCCTTCGTGCCTATGACATCTTACTAGAGATGAGCGGTTCTGTTCATAACAAGCCTAGTTCATTACAATTTTCAAAATAAATTTTGGGGGTTTGCCACCCACAAATCCTTTCTTATACTCTGGTCCCTTCAGACCCCATAGTATAATACGTAGAGGACCTAGGGAGGTCTCACCTTCCATCACCTACCAGGGCTCCCTCGTGGCATCTGGTACTCATTTATGGGCATCTTCATCCTCTTGGGTGACATTAGCAGCCCTGAGGGACCGCTAAGGACTGTCATTGGGCCTCAACAGTCATATGGGGTGTTCCCAAGTCATGACATAGACATTCACCACATGACCACTGAGGATCGTCTGCAAAGGAGCACTGGGCGCTACTAGGGTGCCCAGGAGACCAGAGGGAAGTTGAGTATCAGTGTTTATTATCTTTACTCACCCCCTGTGCACATCTGCTCGGTCTAACAAGTTCGAAACAGACATACAAATATTCACAAAACGAATCCCACGAGGTTCGCCAATCTCCACCTCTTCCTACTTATATAGTTTGGCTTGTATATATGGTGACGCACCTCTGCCGTGCTGGAATACACCCCTTCATGACTTTCCTTCTTGTACAGTGCCGCTATGTTTCATTGTTTTGTCGTATTTTTGTTCTTTGTGCTTATCCCTATTGTCTCGTACATTTCAGCCTGATGACAAGTTGTTTGACCCGAAACGTTGCATGTATACAAAGAAGACAACAAGCTGAGCTGGTGTCAAGTGCTGCTCTATATTATATACCACTGGATTGTTTGTGGAGTGGGGTCAGTCCTGTTATTGTATCCATTCGGTACCAAGATATACTTTGATGTGATTGTGTCTGATAACTCCAGGACCCTACACCTAAGCTCGCTATACCTGCACTGAAGAACAGCGTCACTTTCATGTATTGAAATATATGCAAAACCACAGCAATCTCATCAACAAGAAAGAGCTGCCTTACAATCTCTCAAATATAACCCTCCCATTAAAATCCAGTCTGCACGTTTGCATTCTGGGAATTGTGATCCAGAACATTAGGGAATCCAAAGCAGACATTCTGGGAGAAGTAGATGACACCACCATCTATAAACCCATTATGGTGGACCATGATGGACTTTGTATGTTCCAAGAGGGACTCAGTATCTTCCACGATGGACTCTGTATGTTCTATGATGGACTCTGTATCTTCTATGATGGACTCTGTATCTTTTTTATGATGGACTCAGTATGTTCCATGATGGACTCTGTATCTTCTATGATGGACTCAGTATGTTCCATGATGGACTCTGTATGTTCTATGAAGGACTCTGTATCTTCTATGATGGACTCTGTATCTTCCATGATGGACTCTGTATCTTCTATGATGGACTCTGTATCTTCCATGATGGACTCTGTATCTTCTATGATGGACTCTGTATCTTCTATGATGGACTCTGTATTTTCCATGATGGAGTCTGTTCTATAATAATAATAATAATAATCCTTTAATAGTCCCACAATGGGGAAATTCAGTGTGTTACAGCAGCAAAGATAAGATAAGCAGATACAAATACAAATACAACATGTACAGGAATGTTCCAAGGTGAGAGGCATTACATTAATAGCAGACAGACAGATAGGACGTAGCAGAGGGGGGGGGGGGATATAACAGGGAGAGATATTTCAGTTCTCTGTATGGAGTGATCTCCGCTTAGGTCGGTGTTGGTTGTACAGCCTAACCGCGGTGGGGAGGAAAGACTTCCGATAGCGCTCCTTCTCACACCTAGGGTGGAGCAGTCGGTCACTGACAGTACTGCCCAGCGTGATCACAGTCTCATGCATGGGATGGGACTTCTTCTTCTGCATGGAGCTCACCACGGACAGTATCCTTCTGTCACCCACCACCTGCACTGGGTCCAGTGGGCTCCCCAGGACATAGCTGGCCCTTCTAATCAGCTTGTCGAGTTTATTTCTGTCCCTGGTTGATATACTGCTCCCCCCTGCAGACCACTCCAAAGAAGATGGCTGATGCCACTACCGAGTTGAAGAAAGTCCTAAGAAGTGCCCCCCGGATTCCAGAATGTCTCACAGCCTCCTAAGCAGGTAGAGCCTGCTGTGGCCCTTCCTGTACAGGGCCTCCATATGATCTGCCCAGTCCAGCTTATTATTAAGGAGCAAACCCAGGTACTTATAGGTGTTCACAATCTCGATACCTGTCACCAGGATGTCCACTGGTTTAGGAGGGCTTCTGCCTTTACGGAAGTCCACCACCATCTCCTTGGTCTTCCCCGCGTTAATCTTCAGGTGGTTCCGGTGGCACCAGTCCACAAAATCCTGGTTCAGTTCTCTGTACTCCCTGTCATCATCGACTGTGATGAGACCCACTATTGCAGAGTCATTAGAATACTTCTGTAGGTAGCAGCTGGATGAGAGCACCTAAAATCTGCAGTGTACAGTGTGAAGAGGAAAGGGGCGAGAACCGTACCCTGAGGTGCCCCCCGTATTACAGATCACGGTACCTGACACACAGTCTTGGGCTCTCACGTATTGAGGTCGATTTGTGAGGTAGTCTAGGATCCAGTTGGAGAGGTGGTGGTCCACTCCAGCAAGGCCCAGCTTGTCTCTCAGTAACCTGGGCTGTATGGTGTTAAAAGCACTGGAGAAGTCAAAGAACATTATTCTTACTGTGTTCCCTGGTTTCTCCAGGTGAGACAGAGCCCTGTGCAGAAGGTGGATGATGGCATCATCTACCCCAATGCCCGACCGATAAGCAAACTGGAGAGGGTCCATAGTGGGGCTCACTAGAGGGCGGAGATGTGTGAGAACCAATCTCTCTAAGATCTTCATCAGGTGGGATGTCAGTGCCACAGGTCTGTAGTCGTTGAGGTCCATAGGGTGAGGTTTCTTTGGAACTGGTGCCACACAAGAAGATTTCCATAATTCAGGGACTATTTCCTGCCTCAGGCTCATATTATACATATATGTAATTATACCACACAGCTGGTCCCCACAAGTCTTAATTTGCCTTGCACTGATGTCATCTGGCCCTGCGGCTTTCATTGCCTTGATCTTTTTCATCTCCTTCCTCACCTGGGCCCATGTGAAGGTCAGACTGTGGTCAGATAAAGACGGATTTCTGGATTTACTGGTCTGTTGGGAAGTAGCGGCATTTGGTGAAGTCATTGTGGTGGGGGGAGCTGAAGGACATGCTGGGGTGGGAGGAGCTGGTGTGTGATCAAATCTGTTGAAGAATAGGTTTAGTTCATTAAGCCAATTAACATCTACCTCAATATGGCAGACATTGACTTAAGCTCCTCCCAGACCCCCCCTTATGTCTTTTCTTACATAATGGACTCTGTTTTTTCCATGTTGGACACTCTACCTGTACAAAAGGTCCATGGGATTTTTAATGGTAATCTTATGGGCTGAGGGTTGACACCATTGCGGTACCGCTCAGTTCTATATTAAATTATTGCTGTCCTGGACTCGGTGCTGTAATCTTTCTCTGTCTGCATGTTATTGTGTATTCTTCCACACAGAACCTTGTCAGAATCGTCTGTCCTACCTGCACCATTCGGATAACCTCTTTTACTCACAAGTCGTTGTGCTTTTTTGAGACAGCTGCATTTCAGTAACCACAAGCAGGAAGTCATTGAGTTTACAAGTGCAAACTACATGTATTACAAGTTCTGACTATTACACTGCACTGGATGACTCAGGGTGGTCATACATGGCATCAGCTGTTGGGGGAGATACTGGCCTGATTTCTGAACCCCAATATAAAAAGTGAAGGATCGTGGAAAGATCTATGACCTGGTGTAAATATCTTATCAGGGATGTCCTCTTCTGATCATCTAAAGTGCTTCTTACCAGTCTGTATTCTCCCCAGTTATTGGCTGGTCGTAGAATTAGACAGAAGTATCTCAGCACCCTACCCGATCAGTGCAGCACCTTGCTGAATGTTGTCTTCCATTGTTTTATTTCTACATTTGGAGATGAGACATTTTGTGGTCTCATCTCTAAATATGATAACATCAGATGGGCGAGTTCTATAGGCTCTAAGACTAACAGCGGGGCCACCTACACATTGACCCTCACAGACCCTGACTAATGTTACTAGCAATGATTCCTTGTAAATGGATCTCCATTTCTTCCAAATCTGTAAAACTGTCCTTGCCTTTAAACCCAGCCAGAGAGCTCATGTATGTATGGGCAATGAAACACTGGACCTCAGATCTTGGGCACTTGCAAACACTGATGACTGGACCAAGGTTTTGGTTGTGTCTTGGAGGTGAGGACTGAAACTGACATCCTAGATGTGTGCAAAAACTGGGAACAGTAAGGACCAACATGGTATCTTAGGTATGGCCACCACTGACCAGTCAGTACTGGACCTGAGACCCTGACTACAAGCTCTCACTGTGGACAACGATGAAGGACCTGAGATCTTAGCATGTGCGATCTGTCCAGACCGGACCCGAGACCCTGATCTTCTTCTCCCCGTGTCTTCCCTGTCATGGTAACCCTCCGAGAGTATTCAGAGCACGTTTCTCCTCCTCTTCCTCACCTCAATATAGTCACAGCTCTTCTGAACTTTGAAGTCTGTCACTTGCAGCAGGTCATGGAGACACAAGGTTCAGTGCGACTCTTCTCCTGGAGCAGACTCAGCTTTATCCTACTACTCTCAGGTAATACCCCCATCATCTCCAGACCTTCTGTCAGGGCCGCTGACTCTAGCTGGGAGTGGTGGGGGCTACGAACGTCTCTGTACTTATATAATTGTCAGTCATAGAAAAAGGAACAAGTCCAGGAAAAGAGAAGAGTCTGTGCAAAAAGATAAGAATTAGAGGAAAATGAAGAGCCAGGACATCAGGCGGACAAATATAGTAATATTATATGGCAGAGAGCCCCGACATAGCGGTATAGTAAATAGGGGACAATATGCAGGGTAATATCAGTAATACCGTAGAGAGGGGTCATGTCAGATACAGGACGATATAATACAGAGGGGTCATGTCAGATACAGGACGATATAATACAGTGGGGTCATGTCAGATACAGGGCGATATAATACAGTGGGGTCATGTCAGATACAGGGTGCACTGTGTATACCACCAGCCCGGGTTCTGACTGTGCACTGTGTATACCACCAGCCCAGGGGTCTGACTGTGCACTGTGTATACCACCAGCCCGGGGTCTGACTGTGCACTGTGTATACCACCAGCCCGGGGTCTGACTGTGCACTGTGTATACCACCAGCCCGGGGTCTGACTGTGCACTGTGTATACCACCAGCCCAGGGGTCTGACTGTGCACTGTGTATACCACCAGCCCGGGGGTCTGACTGTGCACTGTGTATACCACCAGCCCGGTGGGTCTGACTGTGCACTGTGTATACCACCAGCCCGGGGGTCTGACTGTGCACTGTGTATACCACCAGCCCGGGGGTCTGACTGTGCACTGTGTATACCACCAGCCCGGTGGGTCTGACTGTGCACTGTGTATACCACCAGCCCAGGGGTCTGACTGTGCACTGTGTATACCACCAGCCCAGGGGTCTGACTGTGCACTGTGTATACCACCAGCCCGGGGGTCTGACTGTGCACTGTGTACACCACCAGCCCAGGGGTCTGACTGTGCACTGTGTATACCACCAGCCTGGGGGTCTGACTGTGCACTGTGTATACCACCAGCCCGGGGGTCTGACTGTGCACTGTGTATACCACCAGCCCAGGGGTCTGACTGTGCACTGTGTATACCACCAGCCTGGGGGTCTGACTGTGCACTGTGTATACCACCAGCCCGGGGGTCTGACTGTGCACTGTGTATACCACCAGCCCAGGGGTCTGACTGTGCACTGTGTATACCACCAGCCCGGGGGTCTGACTGTACACTGTGTATACCACCAGCCCGGTGGGTCTGACTGTGCACTGTGTATACCACCTGCCCAGGGGTCTGACTGTGCACTGTGTATACCACCAGCCCGGGGGTCTGACTGTGCAGCTGAACTGCTGACCTTGACATTCTCATGCTAAATATGTCATGTGTGAACAGGGTTTTATTGCCACTGTTAGGCTGTGCAGTATATTGGTGGGTGTACAACCTGTGATGTGGGTACATTGTGGTGAATTAGCTCACTGCGGGGATTACAAGAAAGGCTGAGTCAGGTGACACGTGTCGCGCCTTATATATGTGCTATACAGGAGGATGC
This sequence comes from Leptodactylus fallax, assembly GCA_947044405.1. Lineage (NCBI taxonomy): Eukaryota > Metazoa > Chordata > Amphibia > Anura > Leptodactylidae > Leptodactylus > Leptodactylus fallax. The sequence continues at coordinate 18,216 of CAMRHE010001849.1, read as the reverse complement.
TCGGTGCGGGGGCAGTTCAATATGTGTCCATAGTGGGAATAGGGTCTACATCGAGAAGTGTCGTACCACTCCCACATCAAGCTGCGGGAACACGTCAGATACAGAAGATAATCCCAGAGTGCACAAACCCCCATGGCAGGTAATCCACAATACGTGGAAAGATTCTTCATATTAGTGAGGCCAAGCTCACCCTGACATCGGCCAATTAGGACGTGTGTGGTAAGTAACGCCGGGGGCCTCCAAGACCCTGGGGAGTTCATCAATCCTTTCTTGCACTAAGCACGCACAACCTTCATCTGCCAGATTCATTTTCTAGTAGGAGTTATATTGGAGATCTACACCAATTCCTAACTGGTATAAATTTCCATTCTGGGGCAGACATGTCCGACTTATTTATGAAGAGGCCGCTGTCCGGAGTCTCTCTATGTGTTATCCTCCTGGCAGCCATCATACTTTTCAGTGCAGCACTGCTCACAGACGTGGTTTTAAGGTTTAAGTGAAGCTTTGACTGGTGTTTTAGCTAGTCAGAGCCCTGAGAGGCTGAACCAACCAGAGCGCTGCCTCATCCTCCAATCCTGAACTGAGGTGGGGTATTTACACTGAACTTCCCTGTTTATCTGCTGTATTCCTGGTTACTGACTTTGGCTGATTATACATTTTCTTACTTTCTTGACTTTGACTGTGACCTCCTTGACTTGACCCTCGGCTTGGACACGTCTGTTCTTCTGTTGATGATTTAGACACTCCTGTGCCCTCCTTGTTTGACCTTATGTTTCTCTCCACTGTATTTTGATGGTCTGGGCTTTTATCTCCAAGTGCACCTATTTTTTTTACAGTAATCTCTGGTGGGGTAACCTGGGTCCTGATTCTGCTAATGTCCAACCAACCTCGCAGCAGGCTCTGGTGAAAACATCAGGGGTACCCCTGATAGTCTAGGGCACCCCTGGTGAAAACATCAGGGGTGCCCTAGACTATCAGTCGGAACAGTGTGGGATTTTAGGTAGCTTGTCTTGCTTGCTATCTGATATGTCAGTTCCTGCAGTGTATTTGCAATTCCATTACAGCCGCAGCCTCTTCAAAAGTCTTTCTTGCCCTATGCCAGTCAGGTCATGTATAAAGACTGATGGACGATACACAAGTCTTAATTAATTTTCCCCAGTCCATTTAGGGGACTGTGCAACTAGGTAAACCACCCTGGATTGATGGAATTACTGTATGCAAGTGCTGTCTATTAGAAGTATAAGTAGAACTGTTATAACCATCACACTAGTTACCTTGCAGTAGGGCTGTTATACCATCACACTAGTTGTATCTCTGTAGGACTGTTATAACCATCACACTAGTTACCTCTCTGTAGGACTGTTATAACCATCACAATAGTTACCTCTCTGTAGGACTGTTATAACCATCACACTAGTTGAATCTCTGTAGGACTGTTATATCAGCACACTGGTTGTCTCTCTGTAGGACTGTTATACCATCACACTAGTTGTCTCTCTGTAGGACTGTTATACCATCACACTGGTTGTATCTCTGTAGGACTGTTATAACCATCACACTAGTTGTATCTCTGTAGGACTGTTATAACCATCACACTGGTTGTCTCTCTGTAGGACTGTTATACCATCACACTGGTTGTCTCTCTGTAGGACTGTTATACCATCACACTGGTTGTATCTCTGTAGGACTGTTATACCATCACACTGGTTGTCTCTCTGTAGGACTGTTATAACCATCACACTAGTTACCTCTCTGTAGGACTGTTATAACCATCACACTAGTTACCTCTCTGTAGGACTGTTATAACCATCACACTAGTTGTATCTCTGTAGGACTGTTATACCATCACACTAGTTGTCTCTCTGTAGGACTGTTATAACCATCACAATAGTTACCTCTCTGTAGGACTGTTATAACCATCACAATAGTTACCTCTCTGTAGGACTGTTATAACCATCACACTAGCTGTCTCTCTGTAGGACTCTTATAACCATCACACTGGTTGTATCTCTGTAGGACTGTTATACCATCACACTAGTTGTCTCTCTGTAGGACTGTTATAACCATCACACTAGTTGTATCTCTGTAGGACTGTTATATCATCACACTGGTTGTCTCTCTGTAGGACTGTTATACCATCACACTAGTTGTCTCTCTGTAGGACTGTTATACCATCACACTAGTTGTCTGTCTGTAGGACTGTTATACCATCACACTGGTTGTATCTCTGTAGGACTGTTATAACCATCACACTAGTTGTATCTCTGTAGGACTGTTATAACCATCACACCGGTTGTCTCTCTGTAGGACTGTTATAACCATCACAATAGTTACCTCTCTGTAGGACTGTTATAACCATCACACTAGTTGTATCTCTGTAGGACTGTTATAACCATCACACCGGTTGTCTCTCTGTAGGACTGTTATAACCATCACAATAGTTACCTCTCTGTAGGACTGTTATAACCATCACACTAGTTGTATTTCTGTAGGACTGTTATACCATCACACTGGTTGTCTCTCTGTAGGACTGTTATAACCATCACACTAGCTGTCTCTCTGTAGGACTGTTATAACCATCACACTGGTGGTATCTCTGTAGGACTGTTATACCATCACACTAGTTGTATCTCTGTAGGACTGTTATACCATCACACTAGTTACCTCTCTGTAGGACTGTTATAACCATCACACTAGTTGTATATCTGTAGGACTGTTATAGCCATCACACTAGTTGTATCTCTGTAGGACTGTTATAGCCATCACACTAGTTGTATCTCTGTAGGACTGTTATACCATCACACTGGTTGTCTCTCTGTAGGACTGTTATACCATCACACTGGTTGTCTCTATGTAGGACTGTTATACCATCACACTAGTTGTCTCTCTGTAGGACTGTTATAACCATCACATTAGTTACCTCTCTGTAGGACTGTTATACCATCACACTAGTTACCTCTCTGTAGGACTGTTATACCATCACACTAGTTACCTCTCTGTAGGACTGTTATACCATCACACTAGTTGTATCTCTGTAGGACTGTTATAATCATCACACTAGTTACCTCTCTGTAGGACTGTTATACCATCACACTAGTTACCTCTCTGTAGGACTATTATACCATCACACTGGTTGTATCTCTGTAGGACTGTTATAACCATCACACTAGTTACCTCTCTGTAGGACTGTTATGCCATCACACTAGTTACCTCTCTGTAGGACTATTATACCATCACACTGGTTGTATCTCTGTAGGACTGTTATAACCATCACACTAGTTACCTCTCTGTAGGACTGTTATACCATCACACTAGTTACCTCTCTGTAGGACTGTTATACCATCACACTAGTTGTCTCTCTGTAGGACTGTTATAACCATCACATTAGTTACCTCTCTGTAGGACTGTTATACCATCACACTAGTTACTCTCTGTAGGACTGTTATACCATCACACTAGTTACCTCTCTGTAGGACTGTTATACCATCACACTTGTTACCTCTCTGTAGGACTGTTATAACCATCACACTAGTTGTCTCTCTGTAGGACTGTTATAACCATCACACTAGTTACCTTGCAGTAGGACTGTTATACCATCACACTAGTTGTATCTCTGTAGGACTGTTATAACCATCACACTAGTTACCTTGCAGTAGGACTGTTATACCATCACACTAGTTACCTCTCTGTAGGACTGTTATAACCATCACACTAGTTGTCTCTCTGTAGGACTGTTATAACCATCACACTAGTTACCTTGCAGTAGGACTGTTATACCATCACACTAGTTACCTCTCTGTAGGACTGTTATACCATCACACTAGTTACCTCTCTGTAGGACTGTTATACCATCACACTAGTTACCTCTCTGTAGGACTGTTATACCATCACACTAGTTGTATCTCTGTAGGACTGTTATAACCATCACACTAGTTACCTCTCTGTAGGACTGTTATACCATTACACTGGTTGTATCTCTGTAGGACTGTTATACCATCACACTGGTTGTCTCTCTGAAGACTGTTATACCATCACACTAGTTACCTCTCTGTAGGACTGTTATAACCATCACACTAGTTGTCTCTCTGTAGGACTGTTATAACCATCACACTAGTTGTCTCTCTGTAGGACTGTTATAACCATCACACTAGTTACCTTGCAGTAGGACTGTTATACCATCACACTAGTTGTATCTCTGTCGGACTGTTATAACCATCACACTAGTTACCTTGCAGTAGGACTGTTATACCATCACACTAGTTACCTCTCTGTAGGACTGTTATACCATCACACTAGTTACCTCTCTGTAGGACTGTTATACCATCACACTAGTTGTCTCTCTGTAGGACTGTTATAACCATCACACTAGTTGTATCTCTGTAGGACTGTTATACCATCACACTGGTTGTCTCTCTGTAGGACTGTTATAACCATCACACTAGTTACCTCTCTGTAGGACTGTTATACAATCACAATAGTTACCTCTCTGTAGGACTGTTATAACCATCACACTAGTTGTATCTCTGTAGGACTGTTATACCATCACATTAGTTACCTCTCTGTAGGACTGTTATAACCATCACACTAGTTACCTCTCTGTAGGACTGTTATACCATCACATTAGTTACCTCTCTGTAGGACTGTTATAACCATCACACTAGTTACCTCTCTGTAGGACTGTTATACCATCACACTAGCTGTCTCTCTGTAGGACTGTTATACCATCACACTAGTTGTATCTCTGTAGGACTGTTATAACCATTACACTGGTTGTCTCTCTGTAGGACTGTTATACCATCACACTAGTTACCTCTCTGTAGGACTGTTATAACCATCACACTAGTTGTCTCTCTGTAGGACTGTTATAACCATCACACTAGTTGTCTCTCTGTAGGACTGTTATAACCATCACACTAGTTGTCTCTCTGTAGGACTGTTATAACCATCACACTAGTTACCTTGCAGTAGGACTGTTATACCATCACACTAGTTACCTCTCTGTAGGACTGTTATAACCATCACATTAGTTGTCTCTCTGTAGGACTGTTATAACCATCACACTAGTTGTCTCTCTGTAGGACTGTTATAACCATCACACTAGTTATCTTGCAGTAGGACTGTTATACCATCACACTAGTTGTATCTCTGTAGGACTGTTATAACCATCACACTAGTTACCTTGCAGTAGGACTGTTATACCATCACACTAGTTACCTCTCTGTAGGACTGTTATACCATCACATTAGTTACCTCTCTGTAGGACTGTTATACCATCACATTAACCTCTGTGGCTGTTATAACCATCACACTAGTTACCTCTCTGTAGGACTGTTATACCATCACACTAGCTGTCTCTCTGTAGGACTGTTATACCATCACACTAGTTGTATCTCTGTAGGACTGTTATAACCATTACACTGGTTGTCTCTCTGTAGGACTGTTATACCATCACACTAGTTACCTCTCTGTAGGACTGTTATAACCATCACACTAGTTGTCTCTCTGTAGGACTGTTATAACCATCACACTAGTTGTCTCTCTGTAGGACTGTTATAACCATCACACTAGTTGTCTCTCTGTAGGACTGTTATAACCATCACACTAGTTACCTTGCAGTAGGACTGTTATACCATCACACTAGTTACCTCTCTGTAGGACTGTTATAACCATCACATTAGTTGTCTCTCTGTAGGACTGTTATAACCATCACACTAGTTGTCTCTCTGTAGGACTGTTATAACCATCACACTAGTTACCTTGCAGTAGGACTGTTATACCATCACACTAGTTGTATCTCTGTAGGACTGTTATAACCATCACACTAGTTACCTTGCAGTAGGACTGTTATACCATCACACTAGTTACCTCTCTGTAGGACTGTTATACCATCACACTAGTTGTCTCTCTGTAGGACTGTTATAACCATCACACTAGTTGTCTCTCTGTAGGACTGTTATAACCATCACACTAGTTGTATCTCTGTAGGACTGTTATACCATCACACTGATTGTCTCTCTTTAGGACTGTTATAACCATCACACTAGTTACCTCTCTGTAGGACTGTTATACCATCACAATAGTTACCTCTCTGTAGGACTGTTATAACCATCACACTAGTTGTATCTCTGTAGGACTGTTATACCATCACATTAGTTACCTCTCTGTAGGACTGTTATAACCATCACACTAGTTACCTCTCTGTAGGACTGTTATACCATCACATTAGTTACCTCTCTGTAGGACTGTTATAACCATCACACTAGTTACCTCTCTGTAGGACTGTTATACCATCACAATAGTTACCTCTCTGTAGGACTGTTATACCATCACACTGGTTGTATCTCTGTAGGACTGTTATACCATCACACTGGTTGTCTCTCGGTAGGACTGTTATACCATCACACTGGTTGTCTCTCTGTAGGACTGTTATACCATCACACTGGTTTTCTCTCTGTAGGACTGTTATACCATCACACTGGTTGTCTCTCTGTAGGACTGTTATACCATCACACTGGTTGTATCTCTGTAGGACTGTTATACCATCACACTGGTTGTCTCTCTGTAGGACTGTTATAACCATCACACTAGTTACCTCTCTGTAGGACTGTTATAACCATCACACTAGTTGTATCTCTGTAGGACTGTTATACCATCACATTAGTTGTCTCTCTGTTGGACTGTTATAACCATCACAATAGTTACCTCTCTGTAGGACTGTTATAACCATCACAATAGTTACCTCTCTGTAGGACTGTTATAACCATCACACTAGTTGTCTCTCTGTAGGACTGTTATAACCATCACACTAGTTACCTCTCTGTAGGACTGTTATAACCATCACACTGGTTGTATCTCTGTAGGACTGTTATAACCATCACACTAGTTGTATCTTTGTAGGACCGTTATAACCATCACACTGGTTGTATCTCTGTAGGACTGTTATAACCATCACACTGGTTGTATCTCTGTAGGAGTGTTATACCATCACACTAGTTGTCTCTTTGTAGGACTGGTGTAACCTCTAAGTTTAGTCTTGGTAAATCCACTGTGTCTTAATGACTGCACAATCCTGGAGTTGGACCCTGAGCTTATCATATTTCCGATCTCTGCATGGTCTGACCCCCTCACAAGATTGTTAAATAGCAACAAATCAGGGACACCCCAGGAAACAAATACAATTTTGCACTCCAGGTCTACTAGTCTGTCTAGTATGTCACTCGTGATGCTGACCTGATCTCTTTTTGCTATTTGGTAATGACAACCTGTGCAGATCACCTCTCTACAGAGGAAGAGAATTGTTAGCAAACAAGGGGTGGTGGACCAAGTGTCCGGAAATGGCCTACAAGGGGAGATAAAACGGCTAAGAATAAGAACCTGGAACCATATTGGGGGAGCATAAATGAATCTGCATTACATAGAAGCCTTCATTTAGATTTTACAGGAAGGAGCCGATTGTACAGTGCCAAGTGACGGACAGACTACAGGAAAGAGCCGATAGTACAGTGCCAAGTGACGGACAGACTACAGGACAGAGCCGATTGTACAGTGCCAAGTGACGGACAGACTACAGGACAGAGCCGATTGTACAGTGCCAAGTGACGGACAGACTACAGGACAGAGCCGATTGTACAGTGCCAAGTGACGGACAGACTACAGGACAGAGCCGATTGTACAGTGCCAAGTGACGGACAGACTACAGGAAAGAGCCGATAGTACAGTGCCAAGTGACGGACAGACTACAGGACAGAGCCAATTGTACAGTGCCAAGCGACGGACAGACTACAGGAAAGAGCTGATTGTACAAAGCCAAGTGACGGACAGACTACAGGAAAGAGCCGATTGTACAGTGCCAAGTGACAGATAGACTACAGGACAGAGCCGATTGTACAGTGCCAAGTGACGGACAGACTACAGGACAGAGCCGATTGTACAGTGCCAAGTGACGGACAGACTACAGGACAGAGCCGATTGTACAGTGCCAAGTGACTGACAGACTACAGGAAAGAGCCAATTGTACAAAACCAAGTGACGGACAGACTACAGGAAAGAGCCGATTGTACAGTGCCAAGTGACGGACAGACTACAGGAAAGAGCCGATTGTACAAAGCCAAGTGATGGACAGACTACAGGACAGAGCCGATTGTACAGTGCCAAGTGACTGACAGACTACAGGACAGAGCCGATTGTACAGTGCCAAGTGACGGACAGACTACAGGACAGAGCCGATTGTACAGTGCCAAGTGACGGACAGACTACAGGACAGAGCCGATTGTACAGTGCCAAGTGACTGACAGACTACAGGAAAGAGCCAATTGTACAAAGCCAAGTGACGGACAGACTACAGGAAAGAGCCGATTGTACAGTGCCAAGTGACGGACAGACTACAGGAAAGAGCCGATTGTAGAAAGCCAAGTGATGGACAGACTACAGGACAGAGCCGATTGTACAGTGCCAAGTGACTGACAGACTACAGGACAGAGCCGATTGTACAGTGCCAAGTGACGGACAGACTACAGGAAAGAGCCGATTGTACAAAGCCAAGTGACGGACAGACTACAGGACAGAGCCGATTGTACAGTGCCAAGTGACTGACAGACTACAGGAAAGAGCCGATTGTACAAAGCCAAGTGACTGACAGACTACAGGAAAGAGCCGATTATACAAAGCCAAGTGACAGACAGACTACAGGAAAGAGCCGATTGTACAGTGCCAAGTGACGGACAGACTACAGGACAGAGCCGATTGTACAGTGCCAAGCGACTGACAGACTACAGGACAGAGCCGATTGTACAGTGCCAAGTGACGGACAGACTACAGGACAGAGCCGATTGTACAAAGCCAAGTTACGGACAGACTACAGGACAGAGCCGATTGTACAAAGCCAAGTGACGGACAGACTACAGGACAGAGCCGATTGTACAAAGCCAAGTGACTGACAGACTACAGGACAGAGCCGATTGTACAAAGCAAAGTGACGGACAGACTACAGGACAGAGCCGATTGTACAGTGCCAAGTGATGGACAGACTACAGGACAGAGCCGATTGTACAGTGCCAAGTGACTGACAGACTACAGGACAGAGCCGATTGTACAGTGCCAAGTGACTGACAGACTACAGGACAGAGCCGATTGTACAGTGCCAAGTGACGGACAGACTACAGGACAGAGCCGATTGTACAGTGCCAAGTGACTGACAGACTACAGGACAGAGCCGATTGTACAGTGCCAAGTGACGGACAAACTAGGAGTATAGTGCTGGTTTCAAAGTGCCCAATGACTGACAGACTACAGGGGTATAATATCTATGGACATACCACAGGAAACTGGCTATACAGAGTGTCGTGTGACTGGTTGACTACAGCGATTGCCCATGGAGCTCTGGCCCCTCCACTAGACATAGCACTGTATTCATTGTCAGCTATTTCTAGAGTGTTTCTTTCATGGTTCACACTATGTTATATGATATATCTGCTGTCATTCATATACCTCGTGTCTAATGTATGAAGACATCTTACATATCGTGTCTCTATACACGCGAGCTAGGTGTCTTCATAGATGTAAGTAGGTAAGGACTGATGCAAAATAAAACTTAACATTTAATCATAAATCCCTAAAAACAATTAACCAGTGCCAGTATAGCAAAGCTTAGGTAGCTGAAGGAATGCTATATCCTTTTTGGTACTTTTGTAATAGGGGTTCTTCCAAGCACTCTGTGGTATGAGCCCTTTGACCCTTTCACCACTGTGTTTGGGCCTTTTGTGGGTGCTTTTTTGACAGTCACTTTTTGTCTTACCCTTCTAGATTTGTGTGAGTAGTTAGGTTCCCTGATGATTGTTATCAACGCACCGTGAAACACGTAGGGGCTGGGATATATTATTGTGAGGGTATAGCTTGGTACTGCCCTTTTTAGGGCGGGAGTCAATTCAGGGTATACAGGGACAGGTCCCTAGGGATAGCACCGGGACTGTCTTGTTGGCTCCGTGACTCATATCTACTTGTCTGACCACCTGTGACTACTGACCAGGTAAGATCAAACCATTATATTATCTGGTGTCTAAACAAGTTACAGTGGTGATTGTCTGACCCTCCAAACATCGGGGTTACCTTACTAGTGCTTGTATTATTGTAACAATTTTGGCATAATTCACTGTTTTTTTATGCTTTTTTTGGGGTTTATGATTAACTGTTAAGTTTTATTTTGCATCAGTGCTTACCTACTTATGTGATTGTCTGATGTTGCATGATATATCCCTAATTTAATTAGTAGGGTCTTGTCAAACTCTGAGCCTTTTGCTTATGGTCTTCCTAGATGTAGTCTGGTCCTGCAGCCACATATTACTACTGCCTCCCACCACCCCCTCCTCTCCTGTCTGACTACACAGCGTATGTTTGTAGTCTGTAACCATGGAGACACATTGCTCTGCACAGATAAACACACAATGAGATTTCTATATTTTTTTTTTTCCATTTTGAATGCAGTGTAGCCATAAGAATATTAGTGTCTGCAGCGTCCATACCCTTTAATAGATAGCCCTAGGCTGCTGCCTCGTAGTCCATTGTGTATACAGAGCATTGTGTGCATTGTGTAGCTCGTGGGTGTGCAGTATTGTCAGCGCTCAGTTCTTGTGGTTCGCAGACTGATGTGGGTGACGCTCTGCAGCTTCTGAGGTTGGAAACATTGTGAGCCTCATTCTTCCTGTTGCTGCTACTGATGTCACGTATGAGATGTGAGATTTGAGACTTTTTCCAGCAGAGTATTGTTCTGCCATTATTCTGCTGAATGAATGCTCTTATCTGCATCAGTCCTCAGTCATCCACCTGTGTGGGGTCTCCTACACAGCTCTGCAGCTGCATGGTCAGTGTGTCAGTATTGACTATAGTTCTGGCATTCTATTCATGAAGATGTTTCCACCTAGAGCTGCAGTCTTGTTACTCCCTTAAGACAAGGAACAAAATGTTCAGTCTACATCAACTCACGGCAGACCCAGAGTGAGCGGAGCTTTAAAGCTTTATTTGTGGGGGCAATCGTTGTAGGGCTGGCATAGTAAGGAATTAAGTTAAGGATTCACATCTATCATGCCAGAAAGAGGCCCTGGAGACTGTCACTATGTGGCCCTCAGTGCACTGTGTGTCATATGTATGGTTGGACCAGCAGTCCCAGGGTTGGTATCGTTTTGTAACATGATCTGATAACGCTGACCCTGCTATATGGAGTTGACACTGTCCAGAACTTGTGAGCTCACCAGTCCTCCAGTGGTCACCAGTCCACCAATAGTCACCAGTCCTCCACTAGCCACCAGTCCTCCAGTAGTCACCAGTCCTCCAGTGGTCACCAGTCCTCCAGTAGTCACCAGTCCTCCAGTAGTCACCAGTCCTCCAGTGATCACCAGTCCACCAATAGTCACCAGTCCACCAATAGTCACCAGTCCACCAATAGTCACCAGTCCTCCAGGAGTCACCAGTCCTCCAGTGGCCACCAGTCCTCCAGTGGTCATCAGTCCTCCAATAGTCACCAGTTCTCCAGTAGTCACCAGTCCTCCAGTGATCACCAGTCCTCCAATAGTCACCAGTCCTCCAGTAGTCACCAGTCCTCCAGTAGTCACCAGTCCTCCAGTGGCCACCAGTCCTCCAGTGGTCACCAGTCCACCAATAGTCACCAGTCCTCCAATGGTCACCAGTCCTCCAGTGGTCACCAGCCCATCAATATTCACCAGTCCTCCAGTAGTCACCAGTCCTCCAGTGGTCACCAGTCCACCAATTATCACCAGTCCTCCAGTAGTCACCAGTCCTCCAATAGTCACCAGTCCTCCAGTAGTCACCAGTCCACCAATAGTCATCAGTCCTCCAATAGTCACCAGTCCTCCAATAGTCACCAGTCCTCCAATAGTCACCAGTCCTCCAATAGTCATCAGTCATCCAGCGGTCGCCATTCTCCAGTAGTCACCAGTCCACTAATAGTCACCAGTCCACCAATAGTCACCAGTCCTCCAGTAGTCACCAGTCCTCCAATAGTCACCAGTCCTCCAGTGATCACCAGTCCTCTCTGCCTCCTCTGGTGACCACTAAAGATGACAGGCCTTCCTCCTGTACCAGACTATGCTAATAATGTAGTACAATGGAGTCCGCTCCATCATGTGCATGGTCTCAGGAGTCCGCTCTATCATGTGCATGATCTCAGGTGTCCTCTCCATCATGTGCATGGTCTCAGGAGTCCGCTCCATCATGTGCATGGTCTCAGGTGACCTCTCCATCATGTGCATGGTCTCAGGTGTCCTCTCCATCATGTGCATGGTCTCAGGTGTCCTCTCCATCATGTGCATGGTCTGAGGAGTCCGCTCCATCATGTGCATGGTCTCAGGTGTCCTCTCCATCATGTGCATGGTCTGAGGAGTCCGCTTCATCATGTGCATGGTCTGAGGAGTCCGCTTCATCATGTGCATGGTCTGAGGAGTCCGCTCCATCATGTGCATGGTCTCAGGTGTCCTCTCCATCATGTGCATGGTCTCAGGTGTCCTCTCCATCATGTGCATGGTCTCAGGTGACCTCTCCATCATGTGCATGGTCTGAGGAGTCCGCTCCATCATGTGCATGGTCTCAGGTGTCCTCTCCATCATGTGCATGGTCTCAGGTGTCCTCTCCATCATGTGCATGGTCTCAGGTGTCCTCTCCATCATGTGCATGGTCTGAGGAGTCTGCTCTATTGATTGCATACTCTCAGGAGTCCGCTTCATCATGTGCATGGTCTCAGGAGTCCGCTCCATCATGTGCATGGTCTCAGGTGTCCTCTCCATCATGTGCATGGTCTCAGGTGTCCTCTCCATCATGTGCATGGTCTGAGGAGTCTCATGTGCATGGTCTGAGGAGTCCGCTCCATCATGTTCATGGTCTCAGGTGTCCTCTCCATCATGTGCATGGTCTGAGGAGTCCGCTCCATCATGTTCATGGTCTCAGGTGTCCTCTCCATCATGTGCATGGTCTCAGGTGTCCTCTCCATCATGTGCATGGTCTGAGGAGTCCGCTCCATCATGTGCATGGTCTCAGGTGTCCTCTCCATCATGTGCATGGTCTGAGGAGTCCGCTCTATTGATTGCATACTCTCAGGAGTCCGCTTCATCATGTGCATGGTCTGAGGAGTCCGCTCCATCATGTTCATGGTCTCAGGTGTCCTCTCCATCATGTGCATGGTCTGAGGAGTCCGCTCCATCATGTGCATGGTCTGAGGAGTCCGCTCCATCATGTTCATGGTCTCAGGTGTCCTCTCCATCATGTGCATGGTCTCAGGTGTCCTCTCCATCATGTGCATGGTCTGAGGAGTCCGCTCTATTGATTGCATACTCTCAGGAGTCCGCTGCATCATGTGCATGGTCTGAGGAGTCCGCTCCATCATGTGCATGGTCTCAGGTGTCCTCTCCATCATGTGCATGGTCTGAGGAGTCCGCTCCATCATGTGCATGGTCTCAGGTGTCCTCCCCATCATGTGCATGGTCTCAGGTGTCCTCGCCATCATGTGCATGGTCTCAGGTGTCCTCGCCATCATGTGCATGGTCTCAGGTGTCCTCGCCATCATGTGCATGGTCTGAGGAGTCCGCTCCATCATGTGCATGGTCTGAGGAGTCCGCTCCATCATGTTCATGGTCTCAGGTGTCCTCTCCATCATGTGCATGGTCTGAGGAGTCCGCTCCATCATGTGCATGGTCTGAGGAGTCCGCTCCATCATGTTCATGGTCTCAGGTGTCCTCTCCATCATGTGCATGGTCTGAGGAGTCTGCTCCATCATGTGCATGGTCTCAGGTGTCCTCTCCATCATGTGCATGGTCTGAGGAGTCCGCTCCATCATGTGCATGGTCTGAGGAGTCCGCTCCATCATGTTCATGGTCTCAGGTGTCCTCTCCATCATGTGCATGGTCTCAGGTGTCCTCTCCATCATGTGCATGGTCTGAGGAGTCCGCTCCATCATGTGCATGGTCTGAGGAGTCCGCTCCATCATGTTCATGGTCTCAGGTGTCCTCTCCATCATGTGCATGGTCTGAGGAGTCCGCTCCATCATGTGCATGGTCTCAGGTGTCCTCTCCATCATGTGCATGGTCTGAGGAGTCTGCTCCATCATGTGCATGGTCTCAGGTGTCCTCTCCATCATGTGCATGGTCTGAGGAGTCCGCTCCATCATGTGCATGGTCTGAGGAGTCCGCTCCATCATGTTCATGGTCTCAGGTGTCCTCTCCATCATGTGCATGGTCTCAGGTGTCCTCTCCATCATGTGCATGGTCTGAGGAGTCCGCTCCATCATGTGCATGGTCTGAGGAGTCCGCTCCATCATGTTCATGGTCTCAGGTGTCCTCTCCATCATGTGCATGGTCTGAGGAGTCCGCTCCATCATGTTCATGGTCTCAGGTGTCCTCTCCATCATGTGCATGGTCTGAGGAGTCCGCTCCATCATGTGCATGGTCTGAGGAGTCCGCTCCATCATGTTCATGGTCTCAGGTGTCCTCTCCATCATGTGCATAGTCTGAGGAGTCTGCTCCATCATGTGCATGGTCTCAGGTGTCCTCTCCATCATGTGCATGGTCTCAGGTGTCCTCTCCATCATGTGCATGGTCTGAGGAGTCCGCTCCATCATGTGCATGGTCTGAGGAGTCCGCTCCATCATGTTCATGGTCTCAGGTGTCCTCTCCATCATGTGCATGGTCTGAGGAGTCCGCTCCATCATGTGCATGGTCTCAGGTGTCCTCTCCATCTTGTGGTTCTCTCAGGAGTCCTCTCCATTCTGTACGGGCTCTCAGGAGTCTTCTCCATTTTATACAATGCATTCCTGTTGTTTCCATTTTTTTGTTTTGCCATAGTACCAGCACTCCTCCCATTCGGCCCAGGTTTTTTTTAATTAAGGGAGCCTTCTACTGGCCCAGTCCTCTGACTGACACCATATGGTAAGGTGAACTATTTTGTGATCTGTTCACATGGTGCGGTGCTGTGCGCTGTCTGCCATTGCTGGGTGCGGTGCTGTGCGCTGTCTGCCGTCGCTGCGGTGCGGTGCCTATGGGGCGATGTGGCCCGGAGCCTGGGGGCTTAGCCTGGCGGCAGGGGTGTTGCTGGGCTGTTGAGTCCCTCTCCCTGTGGGCGCTGTATTGTGGTGGTAGCGGTCACTGTTCGGTGCCGCACCCAGTAGAGTAGGGACCCACTATAAAGAGGTCGCCGTGAAGTGGTTACTAGGCTTATACACCTTGGTCAGTATGTATACTAAGAGCCTCATGTTCTGTGTTGTAGATTTTGCTGAGAAGACAAGATTAAGACTGGGATGTGCGGTCCATCTTGTTTTTTCTTCTTGGAGATTTTAGTCTTCTCCATTGTGTTCATGGTCTCAGGAGTCCGCTCCATCATCTGCTTGCTCTCAGGAGTACTCTTTATTGCATCTACACTCCCAGGCGTACTCTCCACCATGTGCATATTCTCAGGGTCCTCTTCATTGGGTTCGTGCTCTCAAAAGTACCCTATATCATCTTCTTGTTCTCAGGAGTCCTCTCTATTGTGTTTTCTCAGGAGTCCTCTCCATCTTGTGTGTGTATTCTCAGGAGTTCTCTCCATCTTGTGTGTGTTCTCAGGAGTCCTCTCCATCTTGTGTGTGTTCTCAGGAGTCCTCTCCATCTTGTGTGTGTTCTCAGGAGTCCTCTCTTTTGTGTTTTCTCAGGAGTCCTCTCCATCTTGTATGTGTTCTCAGGAGTCCTCTCTATTGTGTTTTCTCAGGAGTCCTCTCCATCTTGTGTGTGTACTCAGGAGTCCTCTCCATTGTGTGTGCTCTTAGGAGTCCTCTCCATCTTGTGTGTGTTCTCAGGAGTCCTCTCCATCTTGTATGTGTACTCAGGAGTCCTCTCCATCTTGTGTGTGTACTCAGGAGTCCTCTCCATCTTGTATGTGTTCTCAGGAGTCCTCTCTATTGTGTTTTCTCAGGAGTCCTCCATCTTGTGTGTGTTCTCAGGAGTCCTCTCTATTGTGTTTTCTCAGGAGTCCTCTCCATCTTGTGTGTGTTCTCAGGAGTCCTCTCCATCTTGTGTGTGTTCTCAGGAGTCCTCTCCATTGTGTGTGTTCTCAGGAGTCCTCTCCATCTTGTGTGTGTTCTCAGGAGTCCTCTCCATTGTGTGTGTTCTCAGGAGTCCTCTCCATCTTGTGTGTGTTCTCAGGAGTCCTCTCCATCTTGTATGTGTTCTCAGGAGTCCTCTCTATTGTGTTTTCTCAGGAGTCCTCCATCTTGTGTGTGTTCTCAGGAGTCCTCTCTATTGTGTTTTCTCAGGAGTCCTCTCCATCTTGTGTGTGTTCTCAGGAGTCCTCTCCATCTTGTGTGTGTTCTCAGGAGTCCTCTCCATTGTGTGTGTTCTCAGGAGTCCTCTCCATCTTGTGTGTGTTCTCAGGAGTCCTCTCCATTGTGTGTGTTCTCAGGAGTCCTCTCCATCTTGTATGTGTACTCAGGAGTCCTCTCCATCTTGTATGTGTTCTCAGGAGTCCTCTCTATTGTGTTTTCTCAGGAGTCCTCTCCATCTTGTGTGTGTTCTCAGGAGTCCTCTCCATCTTGTGTGTGTTCTCAGGAGTCCTCTCCATTGTGTGTGTTCTCAGGAGTCCTCTCCATCTTGTATGTGTACTCAGGAGTCCTCTCCATCTTGTATGTGTTCTCAGGAGTCCTCTCTATTGTGTTTTCTCAGGAGTCCTCTCCATCTTGTATGTGTTCTCAGGAGTCCTCTCCATCTTGTGTGTGTTCTCAGGAGTCCTCTCCATTGTGTGTGTTCTCAGGAGTCCTCTCCATCTTGTATGTGTACTCAGGAGTCCTCTCCATCATGTGGTGCTCTCCAAAATCCTCTTCATCCAGGGCTCTCTTGGTCTTGTATTAGTGGGGGGTAATTTTGGGTTATTATGCTCCCCATTTTCTCCCTGATTTGTGACATGTGAACTCCTCCAGTCTCACCATTTTCATTTTTTCAGGGATGATGGAGGTGAAAAGTGTCGAGTTCTACACAGTCCTGAACCACACAGTGTTACTCAGTGACCGACAATGCTCAGTGTCAGACTCTGACGTTGTGGATTGGGAAAAAGAAGGTACCCGTCTGGCAAAAATGAAGGAGAAGAAGGTCACATATTATCGCGACTCTGAGTCCATGTACACGCTCCACAAAAATGGCTCCCTCATGCTCAAGAGGGCAAAGGGGGAAACCACCAAGTACACAATGAAAGTCTACAACAGCAAAGGGGACAACAAGTGCAACAAATCCATGAAGGTGATTGTGGAAGGTACGTGGGGTGGCTGATTAGACATAAGAGGCTACCCCCAGACAAAATATAACAAAACTTCGCGGTTTATGGCAACTGCAAAGTGGGGTGTATATTTGTGGTGAGGTGATTATTGTACAGTGGGGTGTATATTAGGGGTAGGTTGTCACTGTACAGTGGGGTGTATATTAGGGGTAGGTTGTCACTGTACAGTGGGGTGTATATTAGGGGTAGGTTGTCACTATACAGTGGGGTGTATATTAGGGGTAGGTTGTCACTGTACAGTGGGGTGTATATTAGGGGTAGGTTGTCACTGTACAGTGGGGTGTATATTAGGGGTAGGTTGTCACTGTACAGTGGGGTGTATATTTGTGGTGAGGTGATCACTGTACAGTGGGGTGTATATTGGGGTAGGTGATCACTGTACAGTGGGGTGTATATTTGTGGTGAGGTGATCACTGTACAGTGGGGTGTATATTGGGGTAGGTGATCACTGTACAGTGGGGTGTATATTGGGGTAGGTGATCACTGTACAGTGGGGTGTATATTTGTGGTGAGGTGATCACTGTACAGTGGGGTGTATATTAGGGGTGGTGTACCCATGGTGATGGATAACCCCATCTGGTAGCACATGACCATATGTTCTTCTGTGTCGTAGACGTTCTGGAGCAGCCGCTCATCACCTATAATTGCTCCAGTAAAGACGCTTTCATCGTCTGCTCCACCAATGCCACAAATATCTCTAAATTAACGATTTCCTGGGGCCTCAAATCAGAAGTTACCACCACTGAGAAATCAAAGACCTTAAAAATTAAAGCGCAAAAAATTGATGTCACCTGCATCACGAAGAACCAGGTCAGCGAGGGCATCGCAACCAGGATGGTGAACTGTGAAGGTAGGGCCCTGTGAGATGCTACATGACTCCGCCCCCTGTGTAGGTACCAATAACTTACTATATACTGATTA
>CAMRHE010001848.1:0-28317 GCA_947044405.1 Leptodactylus fallax | reverse complement strand
GTAATACTCAGCGCTGTGTAATATGTATATAATAGTGTAATACTCAAGCTGTATGTAATATGTATATAATAGTGTAATACTCAGCGCTGTGTAATATGTATATAATAGTGTAATACTCAGTGCTGTGTAATATGTATATAATACTGTAATACTCAGCGCTGTATTGTGTAATATCTATATATATAATAGTGTAATACTCAGCTCTGTGTAATATGTATATAATAGTGTAATACTCAGCGCTGTGTAATATGTATATAATAGTGTAATACTCAGCGCTGTGTAATATGTATATAATAGTGTAATAATCAGCGCTGTGTAATATGTATATAATAGTGTAATACTCAGCTGTATGTAATATGTATATAATAGTGTAATACTCAGCGCTGTGTAATATGTATATAATAGTGTAATAATCAGCTCTGTGTAATATGTATATAATAGTGTAATACACAGCGCTGTGTAATATGTATATAATAGTGTAATACTCAGCGCTGTGTAATATTTATATAATAGTGTAATACTCGGCGCTGTGTAATATGTATATAATAGTGTAATACTCAGCACTGTGTAATATGTATATAATAGTGTAATACTCGGCGCTGTGTAATATGTATATAATACTGTAAAACTCAGCGCTGTGTAATATGTATATAATAGTGTAATACTAAACTGTATGTAATATGTATATAATAGTGTAATACTCAGCGCTGTGTAATATGTATATAATAGTGTAATAATCAGCTCTGTGTAATATGTATATAATAGTGTAATAATCAGCGCTGTGTAATATGTATATAATAGTGTAATAATTAGCGCTGTGTAATATGTATATAATACTGTAATACTCAGCGCTGTGTAATATGTATATAATAGTGTAATACTAAACTGTATGTAATATGTATATAATAGTGTAATACTCAGCGCTGTGTAATATGTATATAATAGTGTAATAATCAGCTCTGTGTAATATGTATATAATAGTGTAATAATCAGCGCTGTGTAATATGTATATAATAGTGTAATAATTAGCTCTGTGTAATATGTATATAATAGTGTAATAATCAGCTCTGTGTAATATGTATATAATAGTGTAATAATCAGCACTGTGTAATATGTATATAATAGTGTAATACTCGGCGCTGTGTAATATGTATATAATACTGTAATACTCAGCGCTGTGTAATATGTATATAATAGTGTAATACTAAACTGTATGTAATATGTATATAATAGTGTAATACTCAGCGCTGTGTAATATGTATATAATAGTGTAATACTCAGCTCTGTGTAATATGTATATAATAGTGTAATACTCAGCGCTGTGTAATATGTATATAATAGTGTAATACTCAGCGCTGTGTAATATGTATATAATAGTGTAATACTCGGCGCTGTGTAATAGGTGTATATAATAGTGTAATACTCAGCACTGTGTAATATGTATATAATAGTGTAATACTCAGCGCTGTGTAATATGTATATAATAGTGTAATACTCAGCGCTGTGTAATATGTATATAATAGTGTAATACTCAGCGCTGTGTAATATGTATATAATAGTGTAATACTAAGCGCTGTGTAATATGTATATAATAGTGTAATACTCAGCGCTGTGTAATATGTATATAATACTGTAATACTCAGCGCTGTGTAATATGTATATAATAGTGTAATACTCAGCACTGTGTAATATGTATATAATAGTGTTATACTCAGCTGTGTGTAATATGTATATAATAGTGTAATACTCAGCACTGTGTAATATGTATATAATAGTGTAATACTCAGCGCTGTGTAATATGTATATAATAGTGTAATACTCAGCGCTGTGTAATATGTATATAGTAGTGTAATAGGGGGCTGTGTAATATGTATATAATAGTGTAATACTCAGCGCTGTGTAATATGTATATAATAGTGTATATGTGTAATATGTATATAATAGTGTAATACTCAGCGCTGTGTAATATGTATATAATAGTGTAATACTCAGCGCTGTGTAATATGTATATAATAGTGTAATACTCAGCGCTGTGTAATATGTATATAATAGTGTAATACTATAAGCGCTGTGTAATATGTATATAATAGTGTAATACTCAGCGCTGTGTAATATGTATATAATAGTGTAATACTCAGCGCTGTGTAATATGTATATAATAGTGTAATACTCAGCGCTGTGTAATATGTATATAATAGTGTAATACTCAGCGCTGTGTAATATGTATATAATAGTGTAATACTCAGCGCTGTGTAATATGTATATAATAGTGTAATACTCAGCGCTGTGTAATATGTATATAATAGTGTAATATGTGTAATATGTATATAATAGTGTAATACTCAGCGCTGTGTAATATGTATATAATAGTGTAATACTCAGCGCTGTGTAATATGTATATAATAGTGTAATACTCAGCGCTGTGTAATATGTATATAATAGTGTAATACTCAGCGCTGTGTAATATGTATATAATAGTGTAATACTCAGCGCTGTGTAATATGTATATAATAGTGTAATACTCAGCGCTGTGTAATATGTATATAATAGTGTAATACTCTGTGTAATATGTATATAATAGTGTAATACTCAGCGCTGTGTATTATAATAGTGTATATAGTAATATGTGTGTAATACTGTAATATCAGCGCTGTGTAATATGTATATAATAGTGTAATACTCAGCGCTGTGTAATATGTATATAATAGTGTAATACTCAGCGCTGTGTAATATGTATATAATAGTGTAATACTCTGCTGTGTAATATGTATATAATAGTGTAATACTCAGCACTGTGTAATATGTATATAATAGTGTAATACTCAGCGCTGTGTAATATGTATATAATAGTGTAATACTCAGCGCTGTGTAATATGTATATAATAGTGTAATACTCAGCGCTGTGTAATATGTATATAATAGTGTAATACTCAGCTCTGTGTAATATGTATATAATAGTGTAATACTCAGCTCTGTGTAATATGTATATAATAGTGTAATAATAGGAACGCTGTGTAATATGTATATAATAGTGTAATACTCAGCGCTGTGTAATATGTATATAATAGTGTAATACTCAGCGCTGTGTAATATGTATATAATAGTGTAATACTCAGCGCTGTGTAATATGTATATAATAGTGTAATACTCAGCTCTGTGTAATATGTATATAATAGTGTAATACTCAGCGCTGTGTAATATGTATATAATAGTGTAATACTCATGTGATTGTTATAATAGTGTAATACTCTGTGTAATATGTATATAATAGTGTAATACATCATAGCTCTGGTGTGTAATATGTATATAATAGTGTAATACTCAGCGCTGTGTAATATGTATATAATAGTGTAATACTCAGCGCTGTGTAATATGTATATAATAGTGTAATACTCAGCACTGTGTAATATGTATATAATAGTGTAATACTCAGCTCTGTGTAATATGTATATAATAGTGTAATACTCAGCGCTGTGTAATATGTATATAATAGTGTAATACTCAGCGCTGTGTAATATGTATATAATAGTGTAATACTCAGCGCTGTGTAATATGTATATAATAGTGTAATACTCAGCGCTGTGTAATATGTATATAATAGTGTAATACTCAGCGCTGTGTAATATGTATATAATAGTGTAATACTCAGCGCTGTGTAATATGTATATAATAGTGTAATACTCAGCGCTGTGTAATATGTATATAATAGTGTAATACTCAGCGCTGTGTAATATGTATATAATAGTGTAATACTCAGCTCTGTGTAATATGTATATAATAGTGTAATACTCAGCGCTGTGTAATATGTATATAATAGTGTAATACTCAGCGCTGTGTAATATGTATATAATAGTATATAATAGTGTAATACTCAGCTCTGTGTAATATGTATATAATAGTGTAATACTCAGCGCTGTGTAATATGTATATAATAGTGTAATACTCAGCTCTGTGTAATATGTATATAATAGTGTAATACTCAGCACTGTGTAATATGTATATAATAGTGTAATACTCAGCGCTGTGTAATATGTATATAATAGTGTAATACTCAGCGCTGTGTAATATGTATATAATAGTGTAATACTCAGCGCTGTGTAATATGTATATAATAGTGTAATACTCAGCGCTGTGTAATATGTATATAATAGTGTAATACTCAGCGCTGTGTAATATGTATATAATAGTGTAATACTCAGCGCTGTGTAATATGTATATAATAGTGTAATACTCAGCTCTGTGTAATATGTATATAATAGTGTAATACTCAGCTCTGTGTAATATGTATATAATAGTGTAATACTCAGCGCTGTGTAATATGTATATAATAGTGTAATACTCAGCGCTGTGTAATATGTATATAATAGTGTAATACTCAGCGCTGTGTAATATGTATATAATAGTGTAATACTCAGCGCTGTGTAATATGTATATAATAGTGTAATACTCAGCGCTGTGTAATATGTATATAATAGTGTAATACTCAGCGTGCGTAATATGTGATATGTGTAATATGTATATAATAGTGTAATACTCAGCACTGTGTAATATGTATATAATAGTGTAATACTCAGCGCTGTGTAATATGTATATAATAGTGTAATACTCAGCACTGTGTAATATGTATATAATAGTGTAATACTCAGCGCTGTGTAATATGTATATAATAGTGTAATACTCAGCGCTGTGTAATATGTATATAATAGTGTAATACTCAGCGCTGTGTAATATGTATATAATAGTGTAATACTCGGGCCCTTGTGTAATATGTATATAATAGTGTAATACTCAGCGCTGTGTAATATGTATATAATAGTGTAATACTCAGCGCTGTGTAATATGTATATAATAGTGTAATACTCAGCACTGTGTAATATGTATATAATAGTGTAATACTCAGCGCTGTGTAATATGTATATAATAGTGTAATACTCAGCACTGTGTAATATGTATATAATACTGTAATACTCAGCGCTGTGTAATATGTATATAATAGTGTAATACTCAGCACTGTGTAATATGTATATAATAGTGTAATACTCAGCGCTGTGTAATATGTATATAATAGTGTAATACTCAGCGCTGTGTAATATGTATATAATAGTGTAATATACTCAGCTAATTTATAAAATATGTAATATGTGTAATATGTATATAATAGTGTAATACTCAGCGCTGTGTAATATGTATATAATACTGTAATACTCAGTGCTGTGTAATATGTATATAATAGTGTAATACTCAGCACTGTGTAATATGTATATAATAGTGTAATACTCAGCTCTGTGTATATGTATATAATAGTGTAATACTCAGCGCTGTGTAATATGTATATAATAGTGTAATACTCAGCGCTGTGTAATATGTATATAATAGTGTAATACTCAGCGCTGTGTAATATGTATATAATAGTGTAATACTCAGCGCTGTGTAATATGTATATAATAGTGTAATACTAAGCGCTGTGTAATATGTATATAATAGTGTAATACTCAGCGCTGTGTAATATGTATATAATAGTGTAATACTCAGCGCTGTGTAATATGTATATAATAGTGTAATACTCAGCGCTGTGTAATATGTATATAATAGTGTAATACTCAGCGCTGTGTAATATGTATATAATAGTGTAATACTCAGCGCTGTGTAATATGTATATAATAGTGTAACACTCAGCGCTGTGTAATATGTATATAATAGTGTAATACTCAGCGCTGTGTAATATGTATATAATAGTGTAATACTCGGTGCTGTGTAATATGTATATAATAGTGTAATACTCAGCACTGTGTAATATGTATATAATAGTGTAATACTCAGCGCTGTGTAATATGTATATAATAGTGTAATACTCAGCACTGTGTAATATGTATATAATAGTGTAATACTCAGCGCTGTGTAATATGTATATAATAGTGTAATACTCAGCGCTGTGTAATATGTATATAATACTGTAATACTCAGCGCTGTGTAATATGTATATAATAGTGTAATACTCAGCACTGTGTAATATGTATATAATAGTGTAATACTCAGCGCTGTGTAATATGTATATAATAGTGTAATACTCAGCGCTGTGTAATATGTATATAATAGTGTAATACTCAGCGCTGTGTAATATGTATATAATAGTGTAATACTCAGCCCTGTGTAATATGTATATAATAGTGTAATACTCAGCGCTGTGTAATATGTATATAATAGTGTAATACTCAGCCCTGTGTAATATGTATATAATAGTGTAATACTCAGCGCTGTGTAATATGTATATAATAGTGTAATACTCAGCGCTGTGTAATATGTATATAATAGTGTAATACTCAGCGCTGTGTAATATGTATATAATAGTGTAATACTCGGTGGTGTAATATGTATATAATAATGTAGTGTGTATACTCAGCACTGTGTAATATGTATATAATAGTGTAATACTCAGCGCTGTGTAATATGTATATAATAGTGTAATACTCAGCGCTGTGTAATATGTATATAATAGTGTAATACTCAGCGCTGTGTAATATGTATATAATAGTGTAATACTCAGCGCTGTGTAATATGTATATAATAGTGTAATACTCAGCTCTGTGTAATATGTATATAATAGTGTAATACTCAGCACTGTGTAATATGTATATAATAGTGTAATACTCAGCGCTGTGTAATATGTATATAATAGTGTAATACTCAGCACTGTGTAATATGTATATAATACTGTAATACTCAGCTGTGTGTGTAATATGTATATAATAGTGTAATACTCGGCGCTGTGTAATATGTATATAATAGTGTAATACTCAGCCCTGTGTAATATGTATATAATAGTGTAATACTCAGCCCTGTGTAATATGTATATAATAGTGTAATACTCAGTGCTGTGTAATATGTATATAATAGTGTAATACTCAGCACTGTGTAATATGTATATAATAGTGTAATACTCAGCTCGGTGTAATATGTATATAATAGTGTAATACTCAGTGCTGTGTAATATGTATATAATAATGTAATACTCAGCACTGTGTAATATGTATATAATAGTGTAATACTCAGCGCTGTGTAATATGTATATAATAGTGTAATACTCAGCGCTGTGTAATATGTATATAATAGTGTAATACTCAGCGCTGTGTAATATGTATATAATAGTGTAATACTCAGCGCTGTGTAATATGTATATAATAGTGTAATACTCAGCTCGGTGTAATATGTATATAATAGTGTAATACTCAGCACTGTGTAATATGTATATAATAGTGTAATACTCAGCGCTGTGTAATATGTATATAATACTGTGTAATACTCGGCGCTGTGTAATATGTATATAATAGTGTAATACTCAGCACTGTGTAATATGTATATAATAGTGTAATACTCAGCGCTGTGTAATATGTATATAATACTGTAATACTCAGTGCTGTGTAATATGTATATAATAGTGTAATACTCAGCGCTGTGTAATATGTATATAATAGTGTAATACTCAGCGCTGTGTAATATGTATATAATAGTGTAATACTCAGCACTGTGTAATATGTATATAATAGTGTAATACTCAGCGCTGTGTAATATGTATATAATAGTGTAATACTCAGCGCTGTGTAATATGTATATAATAGTGTAATACTCAGCGCTGTGTAATATGTATATAATAGTGTAATACTCAGCGCTGTGTAATATGTATATAATACTGTAATACTCAGCGCTGTGTAATATGTATATAATAGTGTAATACTCAGCACTGTGTAATATGTATATAATAGTGTAATACTCAGCGCTGTGTAATATGTATATAATAGTGTAATACTCAGCGCTGTGTAATATGTATATAATAGTGTAATACTCAGCGCTGTGTAATATGTATATAATAGTGTAATACTCAGCACTGTGTAATATGTATATAATAGTGTAACACTCAGCGCTGTGTAATATGTATATAATAGTGTAATACTCAGCGCTGTGTAATATGTATATAATACTGTAATACTCAGGTGCTGTGTAATATGTATATAATAGTGTAATACTCAGCACTGTGTAATATGTATATAATAGTGTAATACTCAGCGCTGTGTAATACGTATATAATAGTGTAATACTCTGCGCACTGTGTAATATGTATATAATAGTGTAATACTCAGCGCTGTGTAATATGTATATAATAGTGTAATACTCAGCGCTGTGTAATATGTATATAATAGTGTAATACTCAGCGCTGTGTAATATGTATATAATACTGTAATACCGGTGCTGTGTAATATGTATATAATAGTGTAATACTCAGCACTGTGTAATATGTATATAATAGTGTAATACTCAGCGCTGTGTAATATGTATATAATAGTGTAATACTCAGCGCTGTGTAATATGTATATAATAGTGTAATACTCAGCGCTGTGTAATATGTATATAATAGTGTAATACTCAGCGCTGTGTAATATGTATATAATAGTGTAATACTCAGCCCTGTGTAATATGTATATAATAGTGTAATACTCAGCCCTGTGTAATATGTATATAATAGTGTAATTCTCAGCCCTGTGTAATATGTATATAATAGTGTAATACTCAGCGCTGTGTAATATGTATATAATAGTGTAATACTCGGTGCTGTGTAATATGTATATAATAATGTAATACTCAGCACTGTGTAATATGTATATAATAGTGTAATACTCAGCGCTGTGTAATATGTATATTATAGTGTAATACTCAGCGCTGTGTAATATGTATATAATAGTGTAATACTCAGCGCTGTGTAATATGTATATAATAGTGTAATACTCAGGAGTAATGTGTAATACTCAGCCTGTGTAATATGTATATAATAGTGTAATACTCAGCACTGTATAATATGTATATAATAGTGTAATACTCAGTCGCTGTGTAATATGTATATAATACTGTAATACTCGGTGCTGTGTAATATGTATATAATAGTGTAATACTCAGCACTGTGTAATATGTATATAATAGTGTAATACTCATCGCTGTGTAATATGTATATAATACTGTAATACTCGGCGCTGTGTAATATGTATATAATAGTGTAATACTCAGCACTGTGTAATATGTATATAATAGTGTAATACTCAGCGCTGTGTAATATGTATATAATAGTGTAATACTCAGCACTGTGTAATATGTATATAATAGTGTAATACTCAGCGCTGTGTAATATGTATATAATAGTGTAATACTCAGCGCTGTGTAATATGTATATAATAGTGTAACACTCAGCGCTGTGTAATATGTATATAATAGTGTAATACTCATCGCTGTGTAATATGTATATAATACTGTAATACTCGGTGCTGTGTAATATGTATATAATAGTGTAATACTCAGCATGTGTAATATGTATATAATAGTGTAATACTCAGCGCTGTGTAATATGTATATAATAGTGTAATACTCAGCGCTGTGTAATATGTATATAATAGTGTAATACTCAGCGCTGTGTAATATGTATATAATAGTGTAATACTCAGCACTGTGTAATATGTATATAATAGTGTAATACTCAGCGCTGTGTAATATGTATATAATAGTGTAATACTCAGCGCTGTGTAATATGTATATAATAGTGTAATACTCAGCGCTGTGTAATATGTATATAATAGTGTAATATTCAGCACTGTGTAATATGTATATAATAGTGTAATACTCAGCGCTGTGTAATACGTATATAATAGTGTAATACTCAGCGCTGTGTAATATGTATATAATAGTGTAATACTCAGCGCTGTGTAATATGTATATAATAGTGTAATACTCAGCGCTGTGTAATATGTATATAATACTGTAATACTCAGCGCTGTGTAATATGTATATAATAGTGTAATATTGTTGTATATAATAGTGTAATACTCAGCGCTGTGTAATATGTATATAATAGTGTAATACTCAGCGCTGTGTAATATGTATATAATAGTGTAATACTCAGCGCTGTGTAATATGTATATAATAGTGTAATACTCAGCGCTGTGTAATATGTATATAATAGTGTAATACTCAGCCCTGTGTAATATGTATATAATAGTGTAATACTCAGCCCTGTGTAATATGTATATAATAGTGTAATAAGCCCTGTGTAATATGTATATAATAGTGTAATACTCAGCGCTGTGTAATATGTATATAATAGTGTAATACTCGGTGCGTGTGTAATATGTATATAATAATGTGTAATACTCAGCACTGTGTAATATGTATATAATAGTGTAATACTCAGCTGCTGTGTAATATGTATATTATAGTGTAATACTCAGCGCTGTGTAATATGTATATAATAGTGTAATATTATAGTGTAATACTCAGCGCTGTGTAATATGTATATAATAGTGTAATACTCAGCGCTGTGTAATATGTATATAATAGTGTAATACTCAGCTCGGTGTAATATGTATATAATAGTGTAATACTCAGCACTGTGTAATATGTATATAATAGTGTAATACTCAGCGCTGTGTAATATGTATATAATAGTGTAATACTCAGCACTGTGTAATATGTATATAATACTGTAATACTCAGCGCTGTGTAATATGTATATAATAGTGTAATACTCAGCGCTGTGTAATATGTATATAATAGTGTAATACTCAGCGCTGTGTAATATGTATATAATAGTGTAATACTCAGCCCTGTGTAATATGTATATAATAGTGTAATACTCGGTGCTGTGTAATATGTATATAATAGTGTAATACTCAGCACTGTGTAATATGTATATAATAGTGTAATACTCGAGCTCGGTGTAATATGTATATAATAGTGTAATACTCGGTGCTGTGTAATATGTATATAATAATGTAATACTCAGCACTGTGTAATATGTATATAATAGTGTAATACTCAGCGCTGTGTAATATGTATATAATAGTGTAATACTCAGCGCTGTGTAATATGTATATAATAGTGTAATACTCGGCGCTGTGTAATATGTATATAATAGTGTAATACTCGGCGCTGTGTAAGTGTGTTATGTATATAATAGTGTAATACTCAGCGCTGTGTAATATGTATATAATAGTGTAATACTCAGCGCTGTGTAATATGTATATAATAGTGTAATACTCAGCGCTGTGTAATATGTATATAATAGTGTAATACTCAGCGCTGTGTAATATGTATATAATAGTGTAATACTCAGCACTGTGTAATATGTATATAATACTGTAATACTCGGCGCTGTGTAATATGTATATAATAGTGTAATACTCGGCGCTGTGTAATATGTATATAATAGTGTAATACTCAGCCCTGTGTAATATGTATATAATACTGTAATACTCGGCCCTGTGTAATATGTATATAATACTGTAATACTCGGTGCTGTGTAATATGTATATAATAGTGTATATACTCAGCCCTGTGTAATATGTATATAATACTGTAATACTCGGCCCTGTGTAATATGTATATAATACTGTAATACTCGGTGTTGTGTAGGTGTGTAATATGTATATAATACTGTAATACTCGGTGCTGTGTAATATGTATATAATAGTGTAATACTCAGCGCTGTGTAATATGTATATAATAGTGTAATACTCGGCGCTGTGTAATATGTATATAATAGTGTAATACTCAGCCCTGTGTAATATGTATATAATAGTGTAATACTCAGCCCTGTGTAATATGTATATAATACTGTAATACTCGGCCCTGTGTAATATGTATATAATAGTGTAATACTCAGCGCTGTGTAATATGTATATAATAGTGTAATACTCAGCCCTGTGTAATATGTATATAATAGTGTAATACTCAGCGCTGTGTAATATGTATATAATAGTGTAATACTCAGCGCTGTGTAATATGTATATAATAGTGTAACACTCAGCGCTGTGTAATATGTATATAATAGTGTAATACTCATCGCTGTGTAATATGTATATAATACTGTAATACTCGGTGCTGTGTAATATGTATATAATAGTGTAATACTCAGCACTGTGTAATATGTATATAATAGTGTAATACTCAGCGCTGTGTAATACGTATATAATAGTGTAATACTCAGCGCTGTGTAATATGTATATAATAGTGTAATACTCAGCGCTGTGTAATATGTATATAATAGTGTAATACTCAGCACTGTGTAATATGTATATAATAGTGTAACACTCAGCGCTGTGTAATATGTATATAATAGTGTAATACTCATCGCTGTTGTAATATGTATATAATACTGTAATACTCGGTGCTGTGTAATATGTATATAATAGTGTAATATTCAGCACTGTGTAATATGTATATAATAGTGTAATACTCAGCGCTGTGTAATATGTATATAATAGTGTAATACTCAGCACTGTGTAATATGTATATAATAGTGTAATACTCAGCGCTGTGTAATATGTATATAATAGTGTAATACTCAGCGCTGTGTAATATGTATATAATACTGTAATACTCGGTGCTGTGTAATATGTATATAATAATGTAATACTCAGCACTGTGTAATATGTATATAATAGTGTAATACTCAGCGCTGTGTAATATGTATATAATAGTGTAATACTCAGCGCTGTGTAATATGTATATAATAGTGTAATACTCAGCGCTGTGTAATATGTATATAATAGTGTAATACTCGGCGCTGTGTAATATGTATATAATAGTGTAATACTCAGCCCTGTGTAATATGTATATAATAGTGTAATACTCAGCCCTGTGTAATATGTATATAATAGTGTAATACTCAGCCCTGTGTAATATGTATATAATAGTGTAATACTCAGCGCTGTGTAATATGTATATAATAGTGTAATACTCGGTGCTGTGTAATATGTATATAATAATGTAATACTCAGCACTGTGTAATATGTATATAATAGTGTAATACTCAGCGCTGTGTAATATGTATATTATAGTGTAATACTCAGCGCTGTGTAATATGTATATAATAGTGTAATACTCGGCGCTGTGTAATATGTATATAATAGTGTAATACTCAGCGCTGTGTAATATGTATATAATAGTGTAATACTCAGCGCGGTGTAATATGTATATAATAGTGTAATACTCAGCACTGTGTAATATGTATATAATAGTGTAATACTCAGCGCTGTGTAATATGTATATAATAGTGTAATACTCAGCACTGTGTAATATGTATATAATACTGTAATACTCAGCGCTGTGTAATATGTATATAATAGTGTAATACTCGGCGCTGTGTAATATGTATATAATAGTGTAATACTCAGCCCTGTGTAATATGTATATAATAGTGTAATACTCAGCCCTGTGTAATATGTATATAATAGTGTAATACTCGGTGCTGTGTAATATGTATATAATAGTGTAATACTCAGCACTGTGTAATATGTATATAATAGTGTAATACTCAGCTCGGTGTAATATGTATATAATAGTGTAATACTCGGTGCTGTGTAATATGTATATAATAATGTAATACTCAGCACTGTGTAATATGTATATAATAGTGTAATACTCAGCGCTGTGTGTATATTTTAATAGTGTAATACTCAGCGCTGTGTAATATGTATATAATAGTGTAATACTCGGCGCTGTGTAATATGTATATAATAGTGTAATACTCGGCGCTGTGTAATATGTATATAATAGTGTAATACTCAGCGCTGTGTAATATGTATATAATAGTGTAATACTCAGCGCTGTGTAATATGTATATAATAGTGTAATACTCAGCGCTGTGTAATATGTATATAATAGTGTAATACTCAGCGCTGTGTAATATGTATATAATAGTGTAATACTCAGCACTGTGTAATATGTATATAATACTGTAATACTCGGCGCTGTGTAATATGTATATAATAGTGTAATACTCGGCGCTGTGTAATATGTATATAATAGTGTAATACTCAGCCCTGTGTAATATGTATATAATACTGTAATACCTCGGCCCTGTGTAATATGTATATAATACTGTAATACTCGGTGCTGTGTAATATGTATATAATAGTGTAATACTCAGCCCTGTGTAATATGTATATAATACTGTAATACTCGGCCCTGTGTAATATGTATATAATACTGTAATACTCGGTGCTGTGTAATATGTATATAATACTGTAATACTCGGGTGCTGTGTAATATGTATATAATAGTGTAATACTCAGCGCTGTGTAATATGTATATAATAGTGTAATACTCGGCGCTGTGTAATATGTATATAATAGTGTAATACTCAGCCCTGTGTAATATGTATATAATAGTGTAATACTCAGCCCTGTGTAATATGTATATAATACTGTAATATTCGGCCCTGTGTAATATGTATATAATAGTGTAATACTCAGCGCTGTGTAATATGTATATAATAGTGTAATACTCAGCCCTGTGTAATATGTATATAATAGTGTAATACTCAGCGCTGTGTAATATGTATATAATAGTGTAATACTCAGCGCTGTGTAATATGTATATAATAGTGTAACACTCAGCGCTGTGTAATATGTATATAATAGTGTAATACTCATCGCTGTGTAATATGTATATAATACTGTAATACTCGGTGCTGTGTAATATGTATATAATAGTGTAATATCAGCACTGTGTAATGTATATAATAGTGTAATACTCAGCGCTGTGTAATACGTATATAATAGTGTAATACTCAGCGCTGTGTAATATGTATATAATAGTGTAATACTCAGCGCTGTGTAATATGTATATAATAGTGTAATACTCAGCACTGTGTAATATGTATATAATAGTGTAACACTCAGCGCTGTGTAATATGTATATAATAGTGTAATACTCATCGCTGTGTAATATGTATATAATACTGTAATACTCGGTGCTGTGTAATATGTATATAATAGTGTAATATTCAGCACTGTGTAATATGTATATAATAGTGTAATACTCAGCGCTGTGTAATACGTATATAATAGTGTAATACTCAGCACTGTGTAATATGTATATAATAGTGTAATACTCAGCGCTGTGTAATATGTATATAATAGTGTAATACTCAGCGCTGTGTAATATGTATATAATACTGTAATACTCGGTGCTGTGTAATATGTATATAATAATGTAATACTCAGCACTGTGTAATATGTATATAATAGTGTAATACTCAGCGCTATGTAATATGTATATAATAGTGTAATACTCAGCGCTGTGTAATATGTATATAATAGTGTAATACTCAGCGCTGTGTAATATGTATATAATAGTGTAATACTCGGCGCTGTGTAATATGTATATAATAGTGTAATACTCAGCCCTGTGTAATATGTATATAATAGTGTAATACTCAGCCCTGTGTAATATGTATATAATAGTGTAATTCTCAGCCCTGTGTAATATGTATATAATAGTGTAATACTCAGCGCTGTGTAATATGTATATAATAGTGTAATACTCGGTGCTGTGTAATATGTATATAATAATGTAATACTCAGCACTGTGTAATATGTATATAATAGTGTAATACTCAGCGCTGTGTAATATGTATATTATAGTGTAATACTCAGCGCTGTGTAATATGTATATAATAGTGTAATACTCGGCGCTGTGTAATATGTATATAATAGTGTAATACTCAGCTCGGTGTAATATGTATATAATAGTGTAATACTCAGCACTGTGTAATATGTATATAATAGTGTAATACTCATCGCTGTGTAATATGTATATAATACTGTAATACTCGGTGCTGTGTAATATGTATATAATAGTGTAATACTCAGCACTGTGTAATATGTATATAATAGTGTAATACTCATCGCTGTGTAATATGTATATAATACTGTAATACTCGGTGCTGTGTAATATGTATATAATAGTGTAATACTCAGCACTGTGTAATATGTATATAATAGTTTAATACTCAGCGCTGTGTAATATGTATATAATAGTGTAATACTCAGCACTGTGTAATATGTATATAATAGTGTAATACTCAGCGCTGTGTAATATGTATATAATAGTGTAATACTCAGCGCTGTGTAATATGTATATAATAGTGTAACACTCAGCGCTGTGTAATATGTATATAATAGTGTAATACTCATCGCTGTGTAATATGTATATAATACTGTAATACTCGGTGCTGTGTAATATGTATATAATAGTGTAATACTCAGCACTGTGTAATATGTATATAATAGTGTAATACTCAGCGCTGTGTAATACGTATATAATAGTGTAATACTCAGCGCTGTGTAATATGTATATAATAGTGTAATACTCAGCGCTGTGTAATATGTATATAATAGTGTAATACTCAGCACTGTGTAATATGTATATAATAGTGTAACACTCAGCGCTGTGTAATATGTATATAATAGTGTAATACTCATCGCTGTGTAATATGTATATAATACTGTAATACTCGGTGCTGTGTAATATGTATATAATAGTGTAATATTCAGCACTGTGTAATATGTATATAATAGTGTAATACTCAGCGCTGTGTAATACGTATATAATAGTGTAATACTCAGCACTGTGTAATATGTATATAATAGTGTAATACTCAGCGCTGTGTAATATGTATATAATAGTGTAATACTCAGCGCTGTGTAATATGTATATAATACTGTAATACTCGGTGCTGTGTAATATGTATATAATAATGTAATACTCAGCACTGTGTAATATGTATATAATAGTGTAATACTCAGCGCTGTGTAATATGTATATAATAGTGTAATACTCAGCGCTGTGTAATATGTATATAATAGTGTAATACTCAGCGCTGTGTAATATGTATATAATAGTGTAATACTCGGCGCTGTGTAATATGTATATAATAGTGTAATACTCAGCCCTGTGTAATATGTATATAATAGTGTAATACTCAGCCCTGTGTAATATGTATATAATAGTGTAATTCTCAGCCCTGTGTAATATGTATATAATAGTGTAATACTCAGCGCTGTGTAATATGTATATAATAGTGTAATACTCGGTGCTGTGTAATATGTATATAATAATGTAATACTCAGCACTGTGTAATATGTATATAATAGTGTAATACTCAGCGCTGTGTAATATGTATATTATAGTGTAATACTCAGCGCTGTGTAATATGTATATAATAGTGTAATACTCGGCGCTGTGTAATATGTATATAATAGTGTAATACTCAGCGCTGTGTAATATGTATATAATAGTGTAATACTCAGCTCGGTGTAATATGTATATAATAGTGTAATACTCAGCACTGTGTAATATGTATATAATAGTGTAATACTCAGCGCTGTGTAATATGTATATAATAGTGTAATACTCAGCACTGTGTAATATGTATATAATACTGTAATACTCAGCGCTGTGTAATATGTATATAATAGTGTAATACTCGGCGCTGTGTAATATGTATATAATAGTGTAATACTCAGCCCTGTGTAATATGTATATAATAGTGTAATACTCAGCCCTGTGTAATATGTATATAATAGTGTAATACTCGGTGCTGTGTAATATGTATATAATAGTGTAATACTCAGCACTGTGTAATATGTATATAATAGTGTAATACTCAGCTCGGTGTAATATGTATATAATAGTGTAATACTCGGTGCTGTGTAATATGTATATAATAATGTAATACTCAGCACTGTGTAATATGTATATAATAGTGTAATACTCAGCGCTGTGTAATATGTATATAATAGTGTAATACTCAGCGCTGTGTAATATGTATATAATAGTGTAATACTCGGCGCTGTGTAATATGTATATAATAGTGTAATACTCGGCGCTGTGTAATATGTATATAATAGTGTAATACTCAGCGCTGTGTAATATGTATATAATAGTGTAATACTCAGCGCTGTGTAATATGTATATAATAGTGTAATACTCAGCGCTGTGTAATATGTATATAATAGTGTAATACTCAGCGCTGTGTAATATGTATATAATAGTGTAATACTCAGCACTGTGTAATATGTATATAATACTGTAATACTCGGCGCTGTGTAATATGTATATAATAGTGTAATACTCGGCGCTGTGTAATATGTATATAATAGTGTAATACTCAGCCCTGTGTAAT
Source organism: Leptodactylus fallax (assembly GCA_947044405.1). Lineage (NCBI taxonomy): Eukaryota > Metazoa > Chordata > Amphibia > Anura > Leptodactylidae > Leptodactylus > Leptodactylus fallax. The sequence continues at coordinate 10,310 of CAMRHE010001848.1, read as the reverse complement.
ATGTATATAATACTGTAATACTCGGCCCTGTGTAATATGTATATAATACTGTAATACTCGGTGCTGTGTAATATGTATATAATAGTGTAATACTCAGCCCTGTGTAATATGTATATAATACTGTAATACTCGGCCCTGTGTAATATGTATATAATACTGTAATACTCGGTGCTGTGTAATATGTATATAATACTGTAATACTCGGTGCTGTGTAATATGTATATAATAGTGTAATACTCAGCGCTGTGTAATATGTATATAATAGTGTAATACTCGGCGCTGTGTAATATGTATATAATAGTGTAATACTCAGCCCTGTGTAATATGTATATAATAGTGTAATACTCAGCCCTGTGTAATATGTATATAATACTGTAATACTCGGCCCTGTGTAATATGTATATAATAGTGTAATACTCAGCGCTGTGTAATATGTATATAATAGTGTAATACTCAGCCCTGTGTAATATGTATATAATACTGTAATACTCGGCCCTGTGTAATATGTATATAATACTGTAATACTCGGCGCTGTTATTATTAACTTATATTATTATTATTATATTAACCCCTCGCCTGCTGTCCTTATCGTTATATCACGCCAGGGAGATTATATATTTTTTCTGTAACTTTTTAACAAGCTGAAAAGTCTGGGATTGGGATTATTGATCCTCCTTGTAGATGGAGGCATTAGTATATGGCCGGGGGGGGCACATACTATAAGCCCCGTCCTCCAGAGACAACGCCTCCTAACCCTGCGGCCAGCTGGGCTTCTCCCCCTGGGGTATATCCTGCCCCCATACCTGTGCTGTATAATGTGACGGGGCCTGGTGTAGTGGATATGGCGAGGGCTCTGTCTCTGCCCATTACCCAGCCTGAGGCTCCCAATCTCTGCCCCGTCTGTCTCTCACACTGGTGTCTGACAGCAGCAGATGTCTCGTATTAGACAGACCAGCTGTAATGGCCCCAGCACCCGTCCTCTGTGCACCCCCTGTGTATCCCACCCTGCAGGCTCGGCTCCCTGTTAACTCTTTATGCTCCATTTATAAATGGAGTGCAGTGAAAGTTTCTGCACAGTAGGATTGGGTCGCATCACTACTGACTGGGAAGGTTCGCCATTCAGGACTCTGGTAGAGCTGGGTGACAACCACTGGAGTCTCGGAGACAGGAGACATGCACCCAGCCTCGAAGACTCGTAGTCAGACCATAAGGGTGTCTGATGACCTGATGTTCCCCCACCAGCTCTGAAATCTTAAGATTTGCTGGGCAGATGGTGCTCAGGGCTGTGACTTAGAAGACGCTTCTCCTGACTGCAGATCGGGGAGGGAGAGCTCATTGTACATTCCGCCTGCTTGCCGGGAACAAGTGGGGAATGATGCTAGGAGAAGTCCCATACACCCCCCGCCCGAGATCTCTCCTGCCACATCCCCGATGCTTCATCATAGCAGCATCTTATCCCCCGGTGCAAACGCCAGACGTTCACCTCATGCAGCTGCCTCCTTGACACCTGTAGCCATTTTTCTCCCAGCATCCTCTACACCCCAAGATCTCTCCATATAGGATGTGCATGACTATGTAGGTGTGCGTCTCCGAGCCTGCATGGAAGACTGCCGAGATGGTTACCCTCCCCATACCCCGAGGATAGGAAGTGAGCAGTCAGCCTACCAAGTGTGAGGCCCGTTAACTCCTTCAGAGCCCCGAGCTACCAAACGCTGCGGCCCTGGAGGAGTAGTTGGCTGGTCGGGGTGACGGTGCTTATCTGCCAAGCTAAGGAAGGAGCCATATTCTATTTCCGTGACAAGATCCTGCATAGGTTTCCCCACCATGAAAGCCATCCAACCACCCAACCCAACCGTCTTCTCCTCCGAGTTGTTGATCCTACCTTTTCGTACAACCCCCATGACAGTTCTGTCTCAATGACCATGACAACTATTCCAAACATCCCGAATATTAGCGCGTAGTCGCTGAGCCTCTTCCGCTTCTCAAAAAGAGCCCTCCTGTGTCCCAATTTGTATCCAATGTTTTGATGCTTCCGCTTGTTGGGTTTGGGGTAGTTGGTGGTGGTGGTGTTATTGCCTGAGTGTTGATGGTTCTGCGTGGCATTGGGATGGTGGTGGTGCAAATTCTGGTTGGAGTGGTGCTCGTCCTTGGAAGAGATGACTATCTCGGGAGCGTTGCTGGAGTTGAAGATCTGAAGAGGTTGGCTCTCAGGCTCTGAGTCTATCAGGTTCCTTCGGGAGGCACTTAGTCGGCTGAGGGGCTTCATCACCCCTCCTGTGTATTTACAAGAGCTCATGGCTATTTCGGTGAATGGGTTGCTGTCCCTTCTGTGGACGAGAGGACTGGCTTGTCTGTGCTTGCATCCTCCGCCAGCCCCACTTGTAGACGCTGAAGTTGGAGAGTGTCCAACCAAGTGGTCACTTAAATTGAGCTGGCTGCCCTGCCTGGAGGAAGAAGGGTGGTGGAGGACGGTGGAGTTGTTGGAAGGAGGTGCCCTGAAAGCTGACGGAGAGGACGAGTGCAACAGGCTGTGATGGTAGCTCTGGCTCTGCAGCTGGTTGACAGAGTCCCCCGATAACGGGCAGTGACACTTGGGTTCTTCGTCCATGTCGCCAACCCCTGAATCATGAAGGTGCCCAGAGGTGTCCATGACGGTGGTGGTGGTGGTGGTGGTGTGGATGTGATGATGAGATGCCTTCAGCCCCCCAATCCTGACACTCTGTGTGCAATATCCTACAGGGAAAGGGGGGTAGGAAGACAGATTAAAGACAAAAGCCAAATGTGCAATGCCCTCCCCTGCCACCCCAGCCCTCCCCAGGCGGCCAAGGCCATGAAATCCTCAGGTGTTACTTTGGCAGCTCTTACATGTCATTGTATGGGAAGGTGCTGGGGACACGGAGCTGAGATCCTGCCTGCCTCCTCTCTCTATAGCTAGCTCTGTCTCCCTTACCAAGCCAAGCCCATCTCTTGGCAGGCGCCTCCTATTGGCTTGTCTGGCAGCTGTGACAATCTGATCCAGCCCTTACACCGTCGCTTTAACCTCTCCACGGCTACAGAGGTGCTCAGGTAAGGCGGTGGGGGATCGTCCTGGCATCCAGTCCTGGACCACTCACCTGCAGTCCATGCCCCACTGTCTGCGCACCATAGTGGTGAATGGGAATAGTAAATCAGTGCACATTCATTATTACTGACGGATGGCAGAGGAGGGGGCCGGCGAGCCAGGGGTTAACCCTGCACACAGGAGGGAGCGCGGACCTCACTATTAGAGTGCAAGCTCTTCTATGCCAGGATTGATATTCCTGCAAATCCTGGGCGTGCGGGCACTGCCTGTGTTATATATAGATCAGCATCACCCTCCTATGGTGTCAGTTATATGTATAGTACTTACATGGTACGCCCCAGGTGCGAGGCGTGCAACTGTGACGTGACTGAAGCGCGAGGCGTGCAACTGTGACGTGACTGAGGCACGAGGCGTGCAACTGTGACGTGACTGAGGTGCAAGGCGTGCAACTGTGACATGACTGAGGTGCAAGGCGTGCAACTGTGACATGACTGAGGTGCGAGGCGTGCAACTGTGACGTGACTGAGGCAAGAGGCGTGCAACTGTGACGTGACTGAGGTGCAAGGCGTGCAACTGTGACATGACTGAGGTGCAAGGCGTGCAACTGTGACGTGACTGAAGCGCGAGGCGTGCAACTGTGACGTGACTGAGGTGCAAGGCGTGCAACTGTGACGTGACTGAGGTGCAAGGCGTGCAACTGTGACGTGACTGAGGCACGAGGCGTGCAACTGTGACGTGACTGAGGCAAGAGGCGTGCAACTGTGACGTGACTGAGGTGCAAGGCGTGCAACTGTGACTTGACTGAGGTGCGAGGCGTGCAACTGTGACGTGACTGAGGCAAGAGGCGTGCAACTGTGACGTGACTGAGGCGCGAGGCGTGCAACTGTGACGTGACTGAGGCGCGAGGCGTGCAACTGTGATGTGACTGATGCGCGAGGCGTGCAACTGTAACGTGACTGAGGCAAGAGGCGTGCAACTGTGACATGACTGAGGCGCGAGGCGTGCAACTGTGATGTGACTGAGGCGCGAGGCGTGCAACTGTGACGTCACTGAGGCGCGAGGCATGCGACTGTGACGTGACTGAGGCGCGAGGCGTGCAACTGGGACGTGACTGAGGCGCGAGGCGTGCAACTGTGACGTGACTGAGGCAAGAGGCGTGCAACTGTGACGTGACTGAGGCGCGAGGCGTGCAACTGTGACGTGACTGAGGCGCGAGGTGTCCAACTGTGATGTGACTGAGGCGCGAGGCATGCAACTGTGACATCACAGAGGCACGCAATTGCGACATCACTGAGGCGCAAGGCATGCAACTGTGACATCACTGAGAATGAAGCGTGCAACTGTGACGTCACTGAGGCACAAGGCATGCAATTGTGACATCACTGAGGCACAAGGCATGCAATTGTGACATCACTGAGGCACAAGACGTGTAATCATGACATCACTGAGAACGAGGTGTGCAATTTTGACATCACTGAGGCATGAGGCACAGAGACCGTGATGCAGGAGACATGGGGGAGGTATGAGGCACAGAGATTGTGATGCAGGAGACATGCGAGAGGTATGAGGCACAGAGATTGCGATGCAGGAGACATGTGGGAGGTATGAGGCACAGAGATTTTGAGGCACGGAGATTGTGATAGAGGAGACATGGGGGGAGGTATGAGGCACAGAGATTGTGATGCAGGGGACATGCGAGAGGTATGAGGCACAGAGATTTTGAGGCACGGAGATTGTGATGGAGGAGACATGGGGGAGGTATGAGGCACACAGATTGTGATGCAGGAGACATGGGGGAGGTATGAGGCACAGAGATTGTGATGGAGGAGACATGTGGGAGGTATGAGGCACAGAGATTTTGAGGCACGGAGATTGTGATGGAGGAGACATGGGGGAGGTATGAGGCACAGAGATTGTGATGCAGGGGACATGGGGGAGGTATGAGGCACAGAGATTTTGAGGCACGAAGATTGTGATGCAGGGGATATGTGGGAGGTATGAGGCACAGAGATTTTGAGGCACGGAGATTGTGATGCAGGAGACATGGGAGAGGTATGAGGCACAGAGCTTGTGATGCAGGGGACATGGGGGAGGTATGAGGCACAGAGATTGTGATGCAGGGGACATGGGGGAGGTATTAGGCACAGAGATTTTGAGGCACGGAGATTGTGATGCAGGAGACATGGGGGAGGTATGAGGCACAGAGATTTTGAGGCATGGAGATTGTGATGCAGGGGATATGTGGGAGGTATGAGGCACAGAGATTTTGATGCACAGAAATTGTGATGCAGGAGACATGGGGGAGGTATGAGGCACGGACATTGTGATGCAGGGGACATGGGGGAGGTATGAGGCACAGAGATTTTGAGGCACGGAGATTGTGATGCAGGAGACATGGGGGAGGTATGAGGCACAGAGCTTGTGATGCAGGGGACATGGGGGAGGTATGAGGCACAGAGATTGTGATGCAGGAGACATGGGGGAGGTATGAGGCACAGAGATTGTGATGCAGGGGACATGGGGGAGGTATGAGGCACAGAGATTTTGAGGCTCGGAGATTGTGATGCAGGAGACATGGGGGAGGTATGAGGCACAGAGCTTGTGATGCAGGAGACATGGGGGAGGTATGAGGCACAGAGATTTTGAGGCACGGAGATTGTGATGCAGGGGATATGTGGGAGGTATGAGGCACAGAGATTTTGATGCACAGAAATTGTGATGCAGGAAACATGGGGGAGGTATGAGGCACAGAGCTTGCGATGCAGGAGACATGGGGGAGGTATGAGGCACAGAGCTTGTGATGCAAGAGACATGGGGGAGGTATGAGGCACAGAGCTTGTGATGCAAGAGACATGGGGGAGGTATGAGGCACAGAGCTTGTGATGCAGGAGACATGGGGGAGGTATGAGGCACAGAGATTGTGATGCAGGAGACATGGGGGAGGTATGAGGCACGGACATTGTGATGCTGGGGACATGGGGGAGGTGTGAGGCACAGAGATTTTGAGGCACGGAGATTGTGATGCAGGGGACATGCTGCAGATTTGATGCCAGGAACCTAATGAAAGCCCGGAGTATACCATAGCAGGGGACATGACTGTGCGAGCAGCTAGTGGTACTGGCGAGGTATGAGGCACAGAACAGGTGAGACCTGCCGCCTATCACTGTGAGGCTTAAAACATGCCAAATATCCCTCAATATGGAGCAGTCATGTACCCAGAGCATGAGGTGTGAGCTATAAATGGCGGTAACATCCACAATCCATGGACTATAATGGAAAAAGTCTATTCAATAAGAAATATTGCACGAGGCGCCTCATACCTCACGCCTCAGAAATGACATGGCCTGTCTTATCAGGAATATGATATTTGGCTGCTGATCTTGTACTGGACTGGGGGACTGGTTGTAGAATCGGAGGGCCCTCATCCATCCATTTATCGAAGGTGGGAAAGTTTGTGTTCTCTGTCTTGGTATTTTTACCGGGGACTGTTGCTATGGACACTGCTGGGAATTTTTTTTCCTTTACATGTTATTAAGGGGGGAGGGAATGTCACACATCTATATTTGTCAGATAGGTGGCATTTCCTCTGTGTGCCCTGTCACTATCGGGTAATTAGTCCTGCGGGGAGAGAATCTGACACCGAACTGATGTCACTGGGGTAACTACAATCACCAAAATGTACACAGGTCACAGCCAGGTGAGCAGTACCCAGAGGGGATAACCTACAGAATACAAGCACCACTGAGGAATACATGACTGCGCGTCTACAGCCACATCTACTGCTATACAAGACAGCAAGATAACTACTATAATACTGCCCCTATGTACAAGAATATAACTACTATAATACTGCTCCTATGTACAATAATATAACTACTATAATACTGCTCCTATGTACAAGAATATAACTACTATAATACTACTCCTATGTACAAGACTATAACTACTATAATACTGCCCCTATGTACAAGACTATAACTACTATAATACTGCCTCCTATGTACAAGAATATAACTACTATAATACTGCTCCTATGTACAAGAATATAACTACTATAATACTGCTCCTATGTACAAGACTATAACTACTATAATACTGCCTCCTATGTACAAGAATATAACTACTATAATACTGCCCCCTATGTACAAGAATATAACTACTATAATACTACTCCTATGTACAAGAATATAACTACTATAATACTGCTCCTATGTACAAGAATATAACTACTATAATACTACTCCTATGTACAAGAATATAACTACTATAATACTGCCCCCTATGTACAAGAATATAACTACTATAATACTACTCCTATGTACAAGAATATAACTACTATAATACTACGCCTATGTACAAGAATATAACTACTATAATACTACTCCTATGTACAAGAATATAACTACTATAATACTGCTCCTATGTACAAGAATATAACTACTATAATACTGCTCCTATGTACAAGAATATAACTACTATAATACTACTCCTATGTACAAGAATATAACTACTATAATACTGCCCCTATGTACAAGAATATATCTACTATAATACTGCTCCTATGTACAAGAATATAACTACTATAATACTACCTCCTGTGTACAAGAATATAACTACTATAATACTGCCCCCTATGTACAAGAATATAACTACTATAATACTGCTCCTATCTACAAGAATATAACTACTATAATACTGCCCCTATGTACAAGAATATATCTACTATAATACTGCTCCTATGTACAAGAATATAACTACTATAATACTACCTCCTGTGTACAAGAATATAACTACTATAATACTGCCCCCTATGTACAAGAATATAACTACTATAATACTCCTATGTACAAGAATATAACTACTATAATACTACCTCCTGTGTACAAGAATATAACTACTATAATACTGCCCCCTATGTACAAGAATATAACTACTATAATACTGCTCCCTATGTATAAGAATATAACTACTATAATACTACGCCTATGTACAAGAATATAACTACTATAATACTACTCCTATGTACAAGAATATAACTACTATAATACTGCTCCTATGTACAAGAATATAACTACTATAATACTGCTACTATGTACAAGAATATAACTACTATAATACTGCCCCCTATGTACAAGAATATAACTACTATAATACTACTCCTATGTACAAGAATATAACTACTATAATACTGCTCCTATGTACAAGAATATAACTACTATAATACTACCTCCTATGTACAAGAATATAACTACTATAATACTGCCCCCTATGTACAAGAATATAACTACTATAATACTACTCCTATGTACAAGAATATAACTACTATAATACTGCTCCTATGTACAAGAATATAACTACTATAATACTACCTCCTGTGTACAAGAATATAACTACTATAATACTGCTCCTATGTACAAGAATATAACTACTATAATACTACTCCTATGTACAAGAATATAACTACTATAATACTGCTCCTATGTACAAGACTATAACTACTATAATACTACTCCTATGTACAAGAATATAACTACTATAATACTGCTCGTATGTACAAGAATATAACTACTATAATACTGCTCCTATGTACAAGAATATAACTACTATAATACTGCCCCCTATGTACAAGAATATAACTACTATAATACTGCCTCCTATGTACAAGAATATAACTACTATAATACTGCTCCTATGTACAAGAATATAACTACTATAATACTGCCCCCTATGTACAAGAATATAACTACTATAATACTGCCTCCTATGTACAAGAATATAACTACTATAATACTGCTCCTATGTACAAGACTATAACTACTATAATACTACTCCTATGTACAAGAATATAACTACTATAATACTGCTCGTATGTACAAGAATATAACTACTATAATACTGCTCCTATGTACAAGAATATAACTACTATAATACTGCCCCCTATGTACAAGAATATAACTACTATAATACTACCTCCTATGTACAAGAATATAACTACTATAATACTGCTCCTATGTACAAGAATATAACTACTATAATACTGCCCCCTATGTACAAGAATATAACTACTATAATACTGCCTCCTATGTACAAGAATATAACTACTATAATACTGCTCCCTATGTACAAGAATATAACTACTATAATACTGCTCCTATGTACAAGAATATAACTACTATAATACTACCCCGTATGTACAAGAATATAACTACTATAATACTGCTCCTATGTACAAGACTATAACTACTATAATACTACTCCTATGTACAAGAATATAACTACTATAATACTGCTCCTATGTACAAGAATATAACTACTATAATACTGCTCCTATGTACAAGAATATAACTACTATAATACTACTCCTATGTACAAGAATATAACTACTATAATACTACTCCTATGTACAAGAATATAACTACTATAATACTGCTCCTATGTACAAGAATATAACTACTATAATACTGCTCCTATGTACAAGAATATAACTACTATAATACTACCTCCTATGTACAAGAATATAACTACTATAATACTGCCCCCTATGTACAAGAATATAACTACTATAATACTGCTCCTATGTACAAGAATATAACTACTATAATACTACCTCCTATGTACAAGAATATAACTACTATAATACTGCCCCCTATGTACAAGAATATAACTACTATAATACTGCTCCTATTTACAAGAATATAACTACTATAATACTGCCCCTATGTACAAGAATATAACTACTATAATACTGTTCCTATGTACAAGAATATAACTACTATAATACTGCCCCCTATGTATAAGAATATAACTACTATAATACTGCCCCCTATGTATAAGAATATAACTACTATAATACTGCTCCTATGTACAAGAATATAACTACTATAATACTACCCCTATGTACAAGAATATAACTACTATAATACTGCTCCTATGTACAAGAATATAACTACTATAATACTGCTCCTATGTACAAGAATATAACTACTATAATACTGCCCCTATGTACAAGAATATAACTACTATAATACTGCCCCCTATGTACAAGAATATAACTACTATAATACTGCTCCTATGTACAAGAATATAACTACTATAATACTGCTCCTATGTACAAGAATATAACTACTATAATACTGCTCCTATGTACAAGAATATAACTACTATAATACTGCTCCTATGTACAATATAACTACTATAATACTGCCCCTATGTACAAGAATATAACTACTATAATATTGCCCCTATATAC